>QLOI01006110.1:0-36701 GCA_003313605.1 Tuber umbilicatum
CGGCATGGTAGCAAGGCCCCACTTGAGCTCCTGAGATCCGGAGCGTTGGGGTTTGCTCCTTTGTAGGCGTTGGGGAACGGCAGTGCTTTTTCTCGCTCGGCCGTTCTACGTGTACTATCGTAGTATGATGTCCTTTCTCCCGTGCTTGTGTTCTGCCCGCCTTTCTCGGGTTTGGGGCGCTTTTGGCAGGGCTGGTGGCCTGACCTAAAAAAAAGCCCCGTCAGCGATTCGGCTCGTCACAAGTGGTACCATAGTACAGTAATCAGTTTCGCATTTGCTTCGGCTTCAACTATAAACCGCCCATGGAGTACATCCATCCACCTTTGGTATCTGAATCCCCAGATTCCCCAGTGTTAACGCGCAGGACTAGGAAAGCGGGCCAGACAGGCCAGCGAACCCATCAAAACACACAAAAAGGTAGAAATCTTCATGAAGGTCTCACCTCACGCCAAACACTAGGGAAAACGAAATACAAACAGTAGGAGGCACTCCCGGTAGCGCATTATGTTGGATTATCCTCTTTTCCGAGCCAAATTCGGAGGTTTTGTTTCTGTCAAAAATTCATCCACCATACAAAGTCATCCCCTTCCGCGTCTGACCCACTTCCCGGTCCATACGCCATTCCCTACGCCTACTGCATACTATTCACCATCAACTGCTAACACCCAAGAGGAGGCGACGGCCAAATTCCCCTCCGCACTGACACCGCTGGCACCATCAACGCAATTGATTATGTCCCGTATCACGAACACTTTCGGCCAACTCAGTTGCTGCAAGGTATGCATGCACTGTACGTTCTTACGGCCGGTGCCTCTCGAAACGCCCAATTCATCCGAAACAATTGCTTGGCCGAGTTGCGCGGTCCGGGCGATGTATCTCGCATTCCGTATCAAGTTATATCTTTCTCGCGGTTCCCTTTGAGACCGAGTGGGTGATGAATAGTCTAGCGAAAATTGGGCAGGGAAAGTCCAGAAGCTCGTTAAAATTTTTTCTAGAACCCTACCGTGGACACAAGAGAGAGTTTACAGAATTTTGCCGGGCGGTATCTCGAATGGCCGAAGCGAATGATGTGAAGAAAGGACATAATCAAGGTATCATGGAAAACGCGGGGGGAGGGAGACTAACCTATGGAATCAGCCAAAACTAAACCCCAAAAAGTTTACCGAACTCCAGCTAAACGTGCGAAGAAATCAGAGCAGATTCAATACATCAGAAAACACTATTTAACTTATCCCCACAACCCAACAATAAGCTCTTCCTCCGCTCGCTCGCGGAGTGCATGGAATCTCATGTCTTACTTAAACCTTAGGGTATATCTGTTGAACCTGGACTATAGTACTAATAGATCAACTGGTGGGTTCCTGCCAGCAATAGGGTCATTTCTTCCCGATATAACAACAGCCCTTCTTCGGGCCAAGGCTGTGGCTTCATGGAAACACAAACTGTTCATATAGAAGCTGACGGGTTCAGAATATTGGGACAGGGCTTGCTGGCGATGGCGAAAATGGTTTTCTTTCTTTCGGGACTGGACACTCCATGCTGGCAGCTGACCATCCCAAGTGGTATGGGCAGGAAATGTTTTCCCTGGATTGTCGTTTATCGATGTATTATATTTTGAGTCTGGTATCCTGTGCTTGATAACCCAATATCCAATTATGGGATATCGATAGCCATAGTACCCGACGTTCATTAGATCCTCTCTTCGGGAGGTGGCCCTGCTTTCAAGGAGGTTGCTTATCGTTTGGGGGTCGAGTCCTTCTGCCGCTCGCCGGTGTCGAACCGGGAGCTAGACTACAAGGATGTGAGCGGCCTGTCAGAAGAATAGGTGGAGGACCACGTGATTTGTTTTGATGGGTGGATGTGTGTCCTAAACGTGACCTCTCAGCCTCCCCCATGGGCATCGAGTGCAGGCTATTATCTTGATCATAACCAACCATTTCCATATTCATTGAGCTCCTGCCGGAGCCTCTCCCTTGTATTATTGTATGCGAAATATCTCGGATCCTTTTTTACATTATACCGCGGGTTTGATCCTCGCTATTAATACTGATCCCACCCATAACTGACGCTGGTTGTTGGCGTGTTGCTGCCCAATTAGGCTCCCGGTTCAAGTGAAAAACTATCATGAGGACCGGAAAGTAGCTGGGAAAGCAGAGCAGTATAAGTCAAAGAGGTGTGCGAACTGGGTAAGTGTAGCCCTTACATTGTGAGCACTCTTTGGTTCTGGCTAGTGTTCTCAGGAGCGATCCCTAAAACTAACGCTTTACCGTGCAGTACCAAAGGGAGTAATTCCCGTCGTGTCCAAGGCCTGCTCAGGTATCTCAGAGAGCCAAGCCAACAGTGATCACCTAATAGGCGAGGAGATTCGTTTTCGGGACGACCGCGACAACAAGTTCAGCTCAAGCTAGGAGCTCGGTTCACTCATCCAACAGAGGGGAGACTTGGGCCCCCAACCCAGCATATCCAATCAATTGCCTAGAAGGCGCACTCGAGGTTAGCAATTATGCCCCTGTTTATGCGGACAGGCATGCAGAAGATACTTGGCCCAGATCATCCGTATATCTTAACGGGCATCAGTGGCCAGGGTGTGGCACTGCATCGTCAAGGAAAGTACGACGAGGCCCAGATTATGCATCGGCGTGCATTGGCAGGCAGAGAGAGAACGCTCGGGCTAGATCATCGAGATACTATACAATGTGTTAGGGATCTGGGTGTGACGCTGTGTCATCAGGAAAAGTACGGCGAGGCCGAGACAATGTATCGACGCGCATTGGCGGGCAGGGAGAAAGCGCTTGGGCTAGATCATCGGGATACCTTACGGAGTGTTAGGGATCTAAGTGTGGCGCTGTGTCGTCAGGAAAAGTATGGCGAGGCCGAGATTATGCATCGACGTGCATTGGCGGGTAGAGAGAAAGCACTCAGGCTAGATCATTGGGATACCTTACGGAGTGTTAGGGACCTAGGTGTGACACTGGATTATCAAGAAAAGTACGATGAAGCCGAGGTTATGCATCGACGTGCATTGGCTGGCAGAGAGAAGGCACTCGGGCTAGATCATCGAGATACCTTACAGTGTGTTAGGGATTTAGGTGTGACGCTGCATCGTCAGGGAAGGTATGGCGAGGCCGATATTATGCATCGACGTGCATTGGCGGGTAGAGAGAAAGCACTCAGGCCAGGTCATCGGGAAACCTTACGGAGTGTTAGGGACCTAGGTGTGACACTGGATTGTCAAGAAAAGTACGACGAGGCCGAGGTTTTGCATCGACGTGCATTGGCTGGCAGAGAGAAAACTCTCTGGCTAGATCATCGAGATACCTTACAGAGCGTTAGGGACCTGGGTGTGGTGCCGTGTCGTCAGGAAAAGTACGACGAAGCCGAGATTATGCATCGACGTGCATTGGCGGACAGAGTGAAAATGCTCGGGCTGGATCATAGAGATACATTACAGTGTGTTAGGGATCTAGGCGTAACGCTGTGTCGTCAGGAAAAGTACGACGAGGCTGAGGTTATGCATCGACGTGCATTAGCGGGCAGAGAGAAAGCACTTGGGCGAGATCATCGGGATACGTTAGAGAGCGTTAGTGATCTAGGTGTGCTGATGCATGGTCAGAAGAGGTACGACGAGGCCGAGATTATGCATCGACGTGCATTGGCTTGCAGAGAGAAGGCACTCGGGCTAGATCATCGAGATACCTTACAGTGTGTTAGGGATTTAGGTGTGACGCTGCATCGTCAGGAAAAGTACGACGAGGCCGAGGTTATGCATCAACGTGCATTGGTGGGTAAGGAGAAAGTGCTCGGGCTAGATCATCGAGATACTATACAGAGCACTAGTGATATAAGTGTGGTGCTGCATCATCAGGGAAAGTACGACGAAGCCGAGGTTATGCATCGACGTGCATTGGCGGGTGCAGAGAAAACGCTCGAGCTAGATCATCGAGATACCTTAGAGATTGCTAGAGATCTAGGTGTGACGTTGCGTCGTCAGGGAAAGTACGACGAGGCCGAGATTGTGCGTCGGCGTGCATTGGCGGGCAGAAGGCAAACGCTCGGGTTAGATCATCGAGATACCCTAGAGAGTGTTAGTGATCTAGGGGTGACGTTGCGCCGTCAGGAAAAGTACGACGAGGCCGAGATTATGCATCGACGTGCACTGGCGGGCAGAGAGAAAATGCTCGGGCTGGACCATCGGGATACCTTACAGTGTGTTAGGGATCTGGGTGTGACGCTGTGTCATCAGGAAAAGTACAACGAGGCCGAGACCATGTATCGACGTGCATTGGCGGGCAAAAGCAAGGCGCTCGGGCCAGATCGTCGAGATGCCTTACAGAGTGTTAGGGGTCTAGGCGTGGCACTGCATTATCAGGGCAAGTACGACGAGGCCGAGGTTGTCTACCGACGTGCATTGGCAGGCAGAGAGAAAATGCTCAGACTAGATCATCGGGATACCTTAGAGAGTGTTAGTGATCTAGGTGCAGTGCTGCATAGTCAGGAGAAGTACGACGAAGCTGAGATTATGCATCGACGTGCATTGGCTGGCAGAGAGGAGACGCTCGGGCTGGATCGTCGAGATACTACACAGAGCGTTAGTGATCTAAGTGTGGTGCTGCATCGTCAAGCAAAGTACGACGAAGCCGAGATTATGCATCGGCGTGCATTGGCGGCCAGAGAGGAAAACCTCGGACTGGATCACCGAGATACTTTGCATAGTGCTAGCAATCTTAGTGCGGTGCTTCATGATCGAAAAAAGAACAAAGGAGTGGAAAGTATGCATCGCCATACAGCAGAAGGTGGGGAGAACGCGCTTGGACCACATCGCCCAGACGTCCTTCTAGGTATTGTTGGGCTGGCCGTGACGCTTCTTGATCGGGGAAGGTATGAAGAGGCTGAGGTTATGTACCGACATGCCCTAGGAGCTATGGAAAAGGTTCTAGGGCCAGACCATCCAGATACTCTCAACAGTATGATTATGCTCGGCGAGGCGCTGCTTGATCTGGCAAGGTATGACGAAGCGGAGGCTATTTGTCGGCGTGCATGGGTGGGTAGAGAGAAAGCTTTAGGAGTAGATCATGCGGCTACTTTTGTAAGCGCCGATAATCCTCGCCGGGCTTTGTATCATCAGGGAAAGTACGAAGAAGCGGAAATGATATTTCGATCTACACAGGCGGGCAGAAAAAAAGTTCTCGGGTTGTATCGTCCTGACACCCTCCTGAGTGTCGTTAGCCTAGGTGTGACGCTGCTTGATCAGAGAAAATATGGAGAAGCTGAGATCATCTATCGATATGCCCTAGAGGCTATGGAGAAAGCTCTGGGGCCCGGTCACCCAGATATCCTCGACAGCATGAGTACGCTAGGCGAGATACTACTTGATATGAAAAAGCATAGCGAAGCGGAGGTGATGTTTCGGCGTGCGCTGGCAGGCAGAGAGAAGCTGCTTGGACTAGATCATCGAGATACCCTACTAAGTGTCAATAATCTTGGTGTGGCACTGCGTAAGCAGAATAAGCACCATGAGGCGGAGGTTGTGTATCGACGTGCATTGATGGGTGCGGAGAGGACGCTTGGACTTGACCACCGAGATACCCTAATGTGCATCTATAATCTGGCTGGGGCGTTGCACAAGCGGGGGAAGTATGATGAGGCGGAGATGATGCATCGGCGTGCGTTAGCAGGACGAGAGAAGATTCTGGGACTAGGTCATCGACACACCCTCCGCAGCCTTACTAAGCTAGCTACATCGCTGTTCAAGAGGAGAAAATACGATGAAGCGGAGATTATGTATCGACGTGCGGTTACGGAGGCTGAGAGAGCTCTAGGGTCAGGCCACCCAGCGACTCTAAAGTGTTTTAACCACCTCTCGATGTTTCTCTATGCCCGGCGATGAGTGTCTTGAACGAGGCATCATGACAGATAAAAGGTTTACGTTTACTCGGGGATGAAAATTTACTTATGTTGGCTACTTTTTTATGCATGTTAACTTTCTTTTATTTTTTCCGAAATACCTAAATTGACTTAGCTGTTATACATTCGGGTTCCTTTCTTGCTTCTTGGTGGTCAGCTCTGAGGTGGAGGCGTTGAATAGTCTAATTTTTTGATTAGAGGTAACTTAGCTTCGTAATTAAGGATCTAGTGATTTATCTTCCATTGGATCTAGACTTTCGTCCATTATGACCCTCTCGCCGATTGCCCAACGGGCCAGCTCTAGACTGGGGTCAATGGCTCCTGCTCCTTTTCACAGCGTCTATCCCTGCAAGATAGGAGTTGTAGCAACTTGTGGGGCACATGGGTGAAGTGAGTCTCCCACTCATGAATCACTACCAACTATATAAGCAGGCCTTCCGCGACACCCAGTGTTCCTCAACTGGGCTCTGGTATGCACTAAATCTTACTACGAAAGGGAATATACCTCCCATAAAAGTGTACTGCACCAGGAGGACAAGAGTAAGCGCGGATATGGCAACTAGGGCATCAAACTCCGCCCGGCGCTCTACACGGCCCACAACCCTAGGCCGATAGCTCTCAAGCGCTTTCACAGACCACAACCTAAATCCCCACGAAGGACACACATCGTAGACACGACACCCCGCAGGAGAGACGATCCATACGCCGCATGCCGTAAGTAAGCCATTATAGCTACAGGACCCCCACGTGCCGGAGTAACCACCGACCAACCCCCTTCTAACCCGTGAACCCGACCTCACATTGCCTATCAAACGGCAAAGGAAAAAAGGAAAAAAACTCAATCGAGCCTGCCACGCCCACGCCCAAGTCATGACCGGTTCTATCCCGGTGGCTAGAGTAATTTGAACGAGTGATTATTCATGACGGGTACGTCAGAGCCGGAAGGGGAGCTGTATGATACCACTCCGGCGTGTCGTTGCGCCAGATTTCTTCACACTCTGCCGAAATTCCCGCCGCGCATTACTGCTCATGTGAGAATCTCTTGGAGTATTATACCCGTTCAGCGTTGGTATTGCTGATTTCTATCCGTCGAATGTGCCGGTGGGGAAATCCCGCACTTTCGGTATCGGGGGTAAGGCTTCGTGGGGAGTTTTTTTGCACTGGCTTTTTTTTTTTTTTCTTTTTTGGAAAAATTCAAGGTATGATATCGTGATATTATGAAGCGAGAAAGATCTCGGGCGTTGACAAGGGTTATGGGGAAAAGGGTGTCTGGTGGTTGAAAAGCTATGGGTGGGTAACCACTAGTCCGTGAGCATGAGTGATCACTTGTGCAGATCACCCAACGCTCAAGGTTTAATACAATAATTAAGTGAACTGGGGGGTCATCTATGATGGGCATCTCCACTTTTGGAGAGAAATCAGTTTTCCATTTTCCAAACTTTAGATACGCTTCAGTGCCTCAAGGTGTACAACACTATTTCCTTGATTCTAGTGCTAAACAACAGTTTTCATCCACCTCCAACCTCTCCGACCCCCCTCACAAAGCAAACAAAGCAAGCAACCAAGCTCCAAGGGCGAACCCACTCGGCCTGAACCCACCCCCCGAATTCGGAGTCCCGCTGGTCGAGGTAGACTTGGCACTGGTGGTAGTGGCGGTGACGGTACTAGCAGTGGTAGACTTGCCGATGGAAGTAGTGACGATACCGGAACGGGAACCGGTGAAAGTAGTGAAGGTGGCATTCCTAGACTCGCTGGTACCATTCACTGAGACCCCGGTAGTAACGGCGGAGCCACAAACACCCTTTGCGAAAGTGACCGCTTCTGCAATTCCCCACTTCGTTAGCATCCGGCCTCGTGCGGGTTTCTAGGATAAGAGAAAGGGGGGGGGGCACAACTTTCCAAATCCTCACCGCTGCAACTCTTCCTGATGCAGACGTCGATGGTATTGGTGAACTTTTGATCGCGGCATAGGCATGGATAGTCGTCGGCCTTGCAACCGGTGGCCGAGGCGAAGGCGTTCACTGCGCAGGCGGCCTATTCGAGAGGCATTAGTGGGGATATGGGATGCGTGGGAGGTTTCGAGGGGAGGGTACAGCGCAACCGGGGAGTTTTGTAAGGTCGGGTCCCGTTGGAGCGGCATCAGTGGATTGGTGGGAAGACGCGAGCGTAACGAGCAGGGTGGTGATGATGAGGATAGGAGAAGAGAAATGCATTTTGGCTTTTGAGAATTTTGGGATAACGCGGGTGCTTGATGGTGGTGTGATGGAATGTGGTGGTTTTTTTTTTTTTTTTTGCGAGTGGTAAGGAAGAGAGGAGAGTGCTTCGGGTCCTTGGGCGATATGGGTGGGTGAAACTTTGGAGATTTATGTGGTGAAAATTTTGCCCCGTAGTATTTTCCGCTCGCAGTGGGAATGCTTCAACTAAGAGGGGTTAAGGGAATCCTATGGCAGTGGGAGGTCTTTGCCCTTGATGCGGGAGCTTTGATTTCTACGGAACAAAATTGGGTAGGGAGCTCCAATTCAGGCGCCATTGGTACAGTAACTATTTCGCGTTATGGAGTCACCTAGATCCACGAAATAGAATTAATACAGCTCATAATTGCTCCAAGAGGTTTGCCCATTTGCACATCTAGATCTACAGGCCAATGATTGCAGCTCGGGGCTGTGGGGGAAAAGCGCTCCACGCCAAATTGATACCGATCTGTGGAGAAGGACCTCCTACCCTACCGTTCGCCCACGAGCCGGCACAGCCGAACACTTCAAAATGCATCATAATCGAAAACAAACAACTCGGGCGCAGTATCAGGTACTACATGACTCGGGCGCTCACAAGAGACCGCTACAGCCACTCTCTAATTCTCCCTCTCCCCAAATATGCCCTCTTCCAGGTAAATCACAGTATCAATAAACTATTGATCATCGATGCCTCCAAGCAGGTATTCACACAGATCGATCATTGACCACCCAGCGCGTGTGAACTAACGAATGATTCCATAGCAAAACACCCCCGCATCCTGGAGACTTCTAATTATATGCTCAGTTGTTTTGTTTCTCGCAAGCACCTGCGTACAAGCACCGGCTTTCACCGGAAAACGTTCGCCTAGGCTGGTATGTGGGGGGGCAATTACGACCGCTTAGAACAACCGCTATCTCCTGGACCGACAAGACGTTGAAATTCTCGTGCCGTCCCTGTCAGTTTTCGATATAGATGACTAAGGAGGGTTTCCCCCCCCGGTTACCTCTGTGCCGTACAGTACAAGTATTCCTCAGCGAGTATCAACGAGGGCTGGTACTATAAACTCTGGGTAAACTTGGCGCCGCTACCAGTATGGTAGTTGCTGATGCCAGATGAGACGAAGGAATATCATGAATCCTACTTTGGTTTTCATAGGAAAAATTGGATACTCCGAGGATTGAAGAAATCTGACGAAGTTTGCTCCTCACTTTTCTTAGTCAATCTTTTGAAATGAAATATTCAAGCCACTTGTACTACTCGTCTTTGGTAACCCGCGATGACCTTATTCAGTTGATAATAGAAATCGCATGAGAGGGACCGAACAATAATGCAAAATCAGGTCCTTCAACTTGGGCTTCATTTATACTAGTTTATCGTATAAGTTAGTACTGTACCTATGCTCCTTGGTCTAAAGTGCACATCTGCAAGACCTTGGCTATTGAGGCTCTCATACCAAAAGCACACTCGAGCACAACAAAGGAAATCACAAATACAGTGTCTGCGCGACTAATATCCGTGTACCTGTACAGTACCGCAATATTCCGTAGTAAGTCCTCCCTCAGGTCCACTGCGGTAGTACAGTACCGTGTTGACCCGTGAGGTTGAGTATCTCCGGACAGGGTTCTACGAGTAATCTCCGTGTTGAGGCGTTAAGACCCTGACAAAGCCTAGTATCGGGCACAATAGGGATAGGGTCCAATTGAATAGCCTAGCAGGGGATAGCGCAATATTCCTATTCCTTTCTGTAAAGTACTGGGCCTTCACAGGATTATTCCTCCTGTGTGGAGATAAGAACCCTGTCCGGAGATACTCGATCCCACGGGTAAATACGATGTGCTGCCAAGATACGCACCACATTCGCCAACCCTTCAAATGGCGGAGACGAGTTCACCCGATCAAGGCACTCCTCGTGCTTGGTAGATCCCACGAGAAGCCGCACTGTACGTAGGTAACACGAGCCCTGAAAAAAAAAAGCAAAACAATGCCAAGACCGCGTGCGGGGATCCTAAAGAAAATCACAGCCGGGTCGAGGTTTCTCCGCCCAGTGCGTTTTAAGTTCCGGGCGGAGAGATTATCTAGCCGATTAATCAAGCGGTATGATACCGGTACCGGTATTCGGCTCTCGAGTGCGCTGCGTGTTGGACGTGGATGTCCCTTGCCCGCACAGCATGAAGCGAGTGATCACTTGTGAGGTGGTTTGATAGCTATTCGAGCATGCGAAGGTGGTGCAGTATTGCACATGCCGCGCAGCTTAATTTAGTTCCCGGGCGTTTCCAGAGGGTCCACCGCTCACCAATGAAAAAGAGGTATCACTGGAAACGGCTCGCAAAGAGCACTTATTGGCTGACCAAAGTCGGTGGATTATTTGCCGTCCAGGGTGATTAGAAACTCTCTGGAATCCATATTTCTTCCTGGAACTACGGATCGGAAACCTTTTAAAACTCGTAGAGGATGCAGTTACAACTAATAATTACAGGGTTCAGGCACGGCGATTAAAGCTTTGCAGCCCTCTCCTTCGCACTATCGATCCGATCCCCCTCATCATCCTGCTCGGCAACTGTCAAGTCTGGGAATTCCGCCGGCATAATTCTACGGGGAACAGCCCCAGGCACTAGAGAGTACCCTGAGAAGTCTGTGACCCCCCCATGCTTCCTAAGGAAATCTTCGTCGGTATCCAGCAGACCGTTGATGGTCTCTATCGGAGCATTGATCATTGCTATGATAGCGTCGCCGAAGATGGTCTGTCAACTGAGTAAGTGATTCATGTCTAGCACGGTAACAGGAGGGGTATATCTTACGGCATGTCGGAGCTGCTTCGGATCCGCCCTTCCCGTGGCGCCGGACTGGATAGCCTATGAACAATACCGGTAAGCCCCATCATTTCCTAGCGCAATGATATGCGATATACGACCCACCGCTGCTGGCCAAATCCCACAAATCCCCAACCCCTTCTCCCCCTGTCTCTCCCAATCCATCGCCAATCCCTTGACCATAACGCTCATCCCCACCTTCCCAACCGCGTACGCCGTCTTCCCGCGGAAAAATCTCGAATATATCGGGGGGCAAACAACCACAACCCTTCCAACGCCTTGCTTTTGAAAGACCGGGATGATAGCCTGCAGAGTGATGTATAGCCCTTCAGGGTTGACCTGCTGCAAAAGGCGGAAGCGGGATGTGGGAGTGGTTTCAAGGGCCGACCAGTAAATGGCGCCAGAATTGTAGATAATGACATCAATCTTGGAGAACTTAGAAAGGGTGCCTTGGATTAGGGAGTTGATGCTTGCTTCGAAGCGGACGTCAACGGGGATTGCAAGGGCGGTGCCCCCGGACTCGGTGATTTCGCGGGCGACGGTGGTTATGGTTGACTAAGACCCCTGGTTAATAGTGGATAAAAATGCCAGGGAGGGGGGAGAAAGAATCACCTGGGAAGAATTGGGATCGGGCGGGAATGTGTATGGCTTCGATTCATCTGTTGTGCTCTTTGCAGCTAGGACGACTGGTGTGCTATCAGTGCAACATTCTAATGGAGAACGCCTTCTACCATACAATAGCTACGGCAGCTCCACCATGCAAGGATGTCAAACCAATGTAACCAGAGCGAGCGAGATCAATTGCAACCTGACGTCCAATACCCCTGGACGCACCAATCACAAGAGCGACCTTTTGAGGATTTTTTCCAGACATATTTTAAACTCGTATTTGCCCGTCCCGAGTACGAGTTGTTGGGAAGTTGGAGGGGGGAAAGTAAGGATAACTTTATATGCACCACAATGTTCCACAGCGATGTTGCCGCGAGTCAACCGAGGCAACTGAACTTGATCACTAAACGCACGTACGAGTAGTAATCGCACGGGTACCGAACACGGACTGGTGCTACCGTATCGCGAACTATACCGGGGTTTGTATAAGGTAATACAGGTATAAATAATATATAACTAAGCCCTCTACTCTGCTCCGGAAAACTGGTCAGCAAACAAACTTCCTCATCACAATATCGCGACAATGGCTTCCATCCCTAGTATCAAGACCTATCTCGATTGCAGTATGTTGCCTCCTCTCTTAAACATTTACGATGCACCGAACAGTAATATGAGAGCTAACAAACCCACAAGTATCCCCATACTCCTACTACGCCTTCACTTTCTTAAACAAGCACCGCGCAGCCCTCAATTCACACGGCGTGACCGTAGAATTTGTCCCTATCTTTCTCGGGGGCGTGAACTCTGCGACCGGGAACCAACCCCCGTGGAAGCTCCCCGCGAAAGCCGCCTACGTGGCAATCGACATGCAGAATGCTAAGAGATACTTTGGACTCCCCGCGTTGAAAAGACCGAGCGTGTTTCCAATCCTCACGGTTAAGGTATACGCATCCCTCTTTCTAATAGGCGCGGTGAATAAGGGCTGATGGGTAACCTACGTAGCCGCAACGGGGACTGATCTACATAAAATCTCACTTCCCAGAGGAAACCTACCTGGAGGCGTTCCGTCTTCTATGGGTTTCGCTTTGGGAGCAGGACAAAGATATTTCGCAGGAGTCGCAGCTCGTGGAGACTTGGAGTGGATTATTTAATGAGGAAGAGCTAAATGTTATCCTTGAAGCATCTGAGGAGGAGGAGTACAAGAACGCTTTGACGGAGAATACCAATGAAGCTGTTAAGAATGGGGCATTTGGGGCACCGTGGTCAGTCGTTAGGAACGCGAAGGGGCAGGAAACGAGGTATTTCGGGAGTGACAGGTTTCACTTCATGTGGGAGTTTCTCGGGATCGGGGATGGAGCCGGATTCGCTCCGAGTCATAGGGCGGTTCTTTGATATAGCTTCAGGGTCTCTTTTGCTGTCTGCTTTTGTGTATCGTACTCTCGCGTCTATGCCGAAAATATTTATCCCTCCACTCACAGATAGATTTGGGATGGCTCGTGGTACAAGTCGTTTCTGACGGCAGCAAAAACTAGTGACGATGGGAGGAGCAGCGAGTATCTCCACCACATTTCCTGTGTGAAAATAACTTTAATGCCCAAAGTCTTCCTTAACTCTATCTGAACTCTTCCATTTTTGCCTGCTCCCCAGGATTTATGTGGGCATTCACCATGCATATGTGATTTTCGGTGGGTAACAAATTTAGGCGCACGTAATATATTACTGTTCAAGTCTGGGTTATTGATGTCCCGTGATTCGGATGGAACCTCATAAGCACCGAACCATTAGCTAGCAGAAGTATTCCTGGCAAAGACGCGCGAGTTGTGAGCTGCTATCAGGATATGTTTCAACCTCCAATTGCGGTAGTCCCACGGTACCACACAGAACGGGGTTCGACTCGGGAAACCGGCCGATGTCCAGTACATTCCCGGCCGTAGCCAGACACGCTGCCAATACAGTAATAGGGGAAGATGACCAGAGAACTTTAGTCATTCCTCTGCTCGTTGAGAGAGTGGGAAGTTGTAGTCCGTGCAGTAGCCTGTTTTGTCCCCAGAAACAAGCACAGCGCGGCACAAAACCCGAGACACCTTCACCTTAGCCATCAGATGCCACTATTGGTCCTTGCCCGTACACTTAAGAGGCGGGGTAGAACTTCGTCTCTCCCGCCCCCTAGTAACTCACTCAATTTTCCCTTCCATAGCAGCATTTGGAGTGGCTGAAATAGATCAAAGTGTCTTCATATCTCAGCGATTCTGTTCTCTCTTTCAATACCAATGCGTTGGATAACTTTGATGCGGTTGGCGAGAGGTCTAAAACGTCGATACTCCCAGCAAATAGCGCAAAGATAGAGTGAGCAGAATCACTTGGGTACTTGGTGCAATACTAGTTTCGAAGTTTTATCTAGTTGTCGATATGCATAAGGTGAGACAGTTGGCTTTGGGGTAAATTATGCATCCCAAGGCTTGGTGTTGGCTTGTTTCTTAGGAGACGTCAATCCCGACAGGCCCGGGAACCACATCCGCGCTGGATTTTAGAATGAGGGTGGAAGGAATATTGAAACCCCCGGTACAGGATGACAGTAGTCCTCACCGACTAGACTTTTTTTCGGCCCCGCAGGCTGTTGCATGGGGACAAAGGTGAAGCGAGGCTGCCCTCAACACCGGAAGATGTGAACCGCAACAAAGCAGAAGGAACAACATGCAACTTGCTTCTGAGCCAAGATCTGGGGAAATTCTGGGGAAACTGTTTAAGGCAAGGATATCGGGTCCGGACGAGCGGACAAGCGGACAAGCTCCGCTCTGGTAGGATCTCAGTCATAATTGTGCGGGGATAGGTGTCATACTACCAGCCCCGATGATCTCCCAGGTCCTCGGGACGTCTACCGGTAGATATCCTCCTTAATCCTAAATAGCAGAAAGAAAAAAACAGGTCAATAGCAGGATGGCTCGAAAGGTGCTGTAGTTTCGTTTCTTTGATTTCTCATCTTTCAGGTACTTCGGGGATAGTTCAAGAAGATGATGAGCTCGCCAGTCTACGCATTCCATAGCCAAAATTGTGGGAGAGATGGAATGAGCAACTTAGCCGTTGAATGATCGAGCGGATCAAACCATTATTGTCGTTTGTGAGCTGTGGGGTTGCCATTCCCGGGGGTCACCGGAGAATATTTATGGATTTGATTTCTCTATTCTCTATTCTCTACTATCTGGATTTTGATGGAATGTACCAAATTTTGAATAGATAAATTTACGGGCACCGAACATCAAAAGTTGGACCAAGAGGTCGAACACCCTCTTTGGGATGCAATGCTTTTCGATCTCCTGACTCCGATCATGGCTTACGTGATCAAGTTCCCTGCACCAACACAGGATGTTGACGCTTTTGTTTACATTGACGACAGCCATCAAAACTTTACATCAACCCCAACCGCCACCAAAAGAGTGCTAATTTTCTCAACCCTACATGGCTATATAGACTATGGATCCCAGAGACTTGAAATCTGCGTCGACGTACGTAAACAACCAACTTGCCTCTCGAGGATTGCTCCGGGGAAATCCTATCCCTTTTCACAAACCCGGCGACGACGACAGCACTCCGGCGAAGATCATTAACCTTGTTCACGAGCTTATTGCCCGGAGAGATGTAAGTTTGCTTGTAGCCCGGCACGAGTGTGAGCTGACAATGTGCAGAGGGAAGGTGAACAGCGCGAAGATTTAGCATTGACAATCCGGACGCTTCGCACTACGGAAGCGAGGCAAAGTGAGACAATTGTACGAACACTCGCCCCTCACCCAGCCACTTGCCAATCTCTTGAACTAACACCCTTCCAAAGGAACAACTGAAAGAGAAAAACCGTGGTCTGGAGCGCAAAAATGCAATCCTCGATTCACAAACCCGCTCTTTCAACTCTACCCTCAGAACCGTAGAATCCAGCGCCAACGCCCTCCGCCTTGAAGCCGCACGCCTGAAAACCCTCCTCGCACAAGTCCGTACCCAATGCGCAAACGACATCCGAAAACGCGACACCCAGATACAGAAGATGAAAGAGCGGTTAACCGACAGCAGCAAGCGCGGGCGAGCTCCAATGGCACACATTAGCGTGATCGGAGCAACGAAGGGATCGGTATTAGGCGGAGACGAGGGTGGGATGACGACGACCTCTGCGGGGAATTCCCTCGGGGCGGATACTACGGACTTTCTAACGACGCTGTCACAAGGGCTCGCCGACGAAAATGATAACCTCATCGCGTTGATCAGACAGACCTTGTCCACACTCAAGACGATTCAGGGGCTGCCGGACGACGGCGGGCTCCATGCTACAATTGAGGATATGGAGGATGTAGAGAATCCGGTTGCGGCACCGCCGGCCTCGTTTGATGCGCTTAGTGATGATCTCGAGGAAGTGCTTTATTCGTTGAAGGAGTTGCTTAACCAGCCGAATTACGTTCCACTAGAGGAGCTTGCAGAGCGTGATGCCGAGATTGCGAGGTTGGTGGCGAAGAACGAGACACTAGAAGAAGAGTGGAAGAAGGCTATTGAGTTGGTGGACGGGTGGAACAAGACCCTGGGTAAGAACTTCGAGAAGGAGAGGGCGAAAGAGTCGAAGGTCGCTGCAAAGGAGCGAAAGAAGGGGGAAAGGGCGCTGGCTAGTATTGTTAATGGTAATGATAACATCGCTTCTCCAGAGGAGGGAGAGGGGCCGGAGGAGAAGCCCATGGAGAAGGGAACCGAAGCCGAATGTGCGGGTAATGGTAGAGACGAAGACATGGGAGACGTGCAATTACTCGCCCTGGAAGAATCAATACCCCCAGAGCCTGCTCGGCGGAGATCTTTACGAAACGTGAGTCTTATCCCACCCCCTAGCCCCCAAATAGATCAGGTACTAACACCCCCACCAGAAAGGAAAGCAACCAAAACAAACCCCATCCCCCAAGTCCATCGTCAAGAAAAAGCGAAAATCAACACGCAAGACAAGGAGCTTTTCCTCGCGAGAACTGGAAAGTTTAACGTCATAATCACCCTTATTTCCTTCATCCTTCCTTTACCATCTGTTACACCAAGTCTTTTTATACATTACCCCACACATGTTTCCTTGGCGTCTGGTGCGGCACTCTGCGGTGGCGCTCAAAACTTCATACTCGTAATAACATCATACTCGATACGAAGAATAAATTGGTTTATTTGTTTATCACCGACCTCTCCTTGTTCTCTCGCTTCCATTTTGCGGGATGGTTCCTGTGGAGGGGCACCGGTATGAGGGCACGTGCAATGGCATCCGGCGGTGCGGAGGCGCTGAAGCGAGGCAGGGTTTCAATCGCACAATTTCGACGAGTTCTATGGTTAAGGGTGTGTTTGGCACACCGTGATTTGAATAGCCATGGTGGTTGGCTTAACTCTACAATTTTTTGTACCCTTAAGCAGTAGTCAATTGCTGAGGTCCACTGGGGCCATCAACGAATTAAATTTAGTACCGCTAGAATTTCGCTCACCGTTGCCCGCCATTCATGACCTCTCCGTCTCATCTGATGCACCACCACTAACAAGCAACCCATAGCCCCGCAGCACCCCCCAAATCACAGCGAGCCAAGCACACCCAGGCTTGTGTCTTGCGGTGCGGTAGGCGCACGAGTGGGTATTACGAGTTAGTCGGATGTCAGCTAGAAAAGAGAGCGGAACCAGATAGGCAAATTTACATAACTTGGTAAGGGGGGTAGTTTTCTGGGCAGTGGTGGAAACTCCGCCCTAAAGCAACAACGGGGAGGGAACGGTGAAGTTTGGGGAGAGGCATGGCAACCGAAATGTAGAGGATTGGAGGATACCGGAACTTTCCAGCGAGTGAGTACTTGTGATTCACAACTGACTTGAAAACGTATTTTGACGCTGGTATCGTTGGAGATGAGATGTTTCAATTCTTTTGTAAAACAAAAGTAATAAACGAATAGATAAACAAAACCCGTCAACATTTATATCCTCCTATCATATACCTGACCCGTATGCGTGGCCTATTTCCCAACATGCTTCTCATTGACCAACACAAACCTATACCTAGGCTCACCCCTCTCAAAGGCCTGCAAGGCATCATTGACCTTCTCCAGCGGCCAGGTGTTCACCCAACTCTTAACACCCTTCTGCGCCGCCAATTCCAACATCTCCTCAATCTCTTTTGGACTACCGATAAGACTGCCGGTGATTTTCACGGCCTTGACGATGAGCGGGACCACATTGAAACCGGGAACTTTGTCCTCCGGTGCTCCGACCTGGACGAACGTGCCGCGGAGGCGGAGGAGCTGGAGGTACGAGTCGATGGGGAGTTTGGGGGAGTTTACGGTGGACACGATAAGGTCGAGGGTGTTGGCGTGCTTGCTTGCCCAGTCGGCGTCATCGTCAGTGGCGACGTAAGCGTCGGCACCCATGGCGAGGGCGTCAGCCGCTTTGTTGGATTTGCGCGAGATGGCAATGACTTTGTCCGCCCCGAGGGCTTTGGCGAAGAGGATGCCGAAGTGTCTGTTGTTTATCTAATTAGTATTTAGGACGTCCTAGGATGGGAGGGATGTGTTCATGAGAGGGAAGCATACCCCAAACCTCCGATACCGATAATTCCAACAGTCTTTCCGGGCCCGCAACCATTGCGCTTTAGGGGTGAGAACATGGTTATTCCACCGCAGAGCATGGGCGCAGCGACTTCACTGGAGAGCGCATCTGGGATCTTAAAGACGAAGTGGCTAGGAACGCGAGTGTAGTCGGCGTATCCACCGCTGGACTTGCTGCCGTCGGGGTACTTGCCATTATAGGTTTGCACCATGTCATTGCACTACCCCGACTTTATGAGCGATTTTCTGAAGAAATGTGTTGGTGGAGGGAGGGTAAATACGTAGCATTCATTATCAACTCTGCACTCATCGCACGACAAACAGGAGCTTGCCTGTGCGCCTACGCCGACCCTGTCACCGACTTCGATCCCCTGGACGTTCTTTCCAACTTTCACTGCTGTGCCGACGATTTCGTGGCCGGCGACAATGGGATAGCTTGAGGAACCCCAGCCGTTCGACAGGGTGTGGACATCAGTCCTATTACGCAAGTGTCAACAATCACAATGGTAGGGGAGGAGAAAGGATGTAAAAAGGGAAATGAGCTTACCCGCAAATACCACAATGGGTAATCCGGATATCCACATCGTCCTCCGTGAATCTCTTAGGCTCGATATCCGTATAGACAAGATTCTGCTTCTCGATACAATCGCTGCTCAGACCAACCCATCCCTTGAAAGAGTAATCTGTAGATATGTCCTTGGAATTCCCCATTGCTTTCTCGTTGTTCTCGTCGGTATTATCGTGTTCGTTGTTGGTGATGTGCTTCTCACTGAGTATAAAATGATCTCTGAGAACTGTCAACCTCTCGAGCGGGCGAGCAGGTCTATTTGAACCCTCCATGTCTGACCCCCCTTTCACTCGTTTCTGACCGGGCTCGTTCAAGCTCCCGAAAAGAATGTATTAGCTTGATCCTCTTAACTCACCTACCGGTAGTTCCCTTAACTCCTTTAATTCCGCCTATTGCCTCGTGGAAGGAGGAGGGAAAAAAACTCCGAAAATTTACACGGCAATTGCACTGATGACGTCCAAGCTCGGCTGCGGCACGGTGCCGCACCTCCTGGGCAAATTGTATGAGTAACTTAGAGCAGTACTCCCTCTAGAGTCCCTTTCGTAAGCCTGCGTGGGGTCGCCACCATAGCATGTAAGGTGTAATATAGTAATCGTGCCTTTGAGATAAGAATTGGCACCTCTTTTGAGGTACTGATAGTCCGCACTGACCCATCAAAAGGATAGTCTGCTGTAGCGTCGACCCCGCACTCCAAGGGAACACATACACCCCCACCATGTAGAGATCACAAATCCTGATAGCAATGTTTTTCGGCTCTGAGACTGAATGACTATCAAGGATTACATGTGCTTCATTTCCTCACGACTGCCGATGGGGTTATCTTGTGCACAGGGCACTTCATGGGGTTCTAGGATGGTTCGATTTCCTCTATATTAGGCGAATTTGACCATCAGAAAGGAAATTTCTCCAATCCTCAAGTCCATAAGAGCCGTTGTCATATGTGTGATATGATCACTCTCACGGAATACCGGTATCTTGCGCCACTAGTGTAGTCTCTCAATCCGCTCGAGCACTATCTTTCATGGGCCCAATCCCCGGCCGGAGACACGAGTAATCGTACCGGTAGTACTAATTGCGTGGATGTCACCTTCGATCCTTTCACTTCCTCCCCTCTCCCTTGTGCAACCCCGGGAGGACTCGATTGATATCGCGGATGTCGCAGTTAGGAGTTTGAATATTCGGTGAAATGTCCGTCCCTTCCTCCTTTTACTTTTTCGTGTAGGTCTACGAATTGGTTTTAAGGCAAGGGCGTAGGGGGTAAACCCGAGATTGAGTCCGGGCGGTCTGAAAGGTCCGGGCCGAGCCGAGTACTATACACAGGGGGAAGGAAAGAGTGTAAACCAACCTGTGGTGACTAACGCGTCCGGTATGTTTCTCTAGACCCCTGCCCAGCTCTGCCAGGGAAAGGGTAGGAAGAGATATCTGTATCCTAAAAACTGCGGAAATTCGCAAAAGTTCGGATCAGGATGTCTTAATTCCGGTCCCGCAAGATATCGTGACTCGAGATTTTGGTGTAAGGAATAGGTATGAATTAGCCAATGACAAGCACCCGCTGAGGCTGAATTCTACTTTCACTCAGCCCGGACTTAACATGTCTGGTCCGGACCTGACGAAATTCCGCAGCTTTTTACAGTAACTTATAAGCTTCTTTCTGACGCAGTGCTTGTGCCTGTGGAGACTTCGATTTGCCACCGGTGCGCCCTGACGCAGAGATGTGGAGCGCCGTGTCGATGCTCGCTAACATTGTCAAGTAACGCAGCCGAGCCGAGTAAAATGTTAGATTTGGGGCCTGTTCTGGAGAGGTAAAACCGGGGTGTAGCGGTAGGAAACCGTGGTTTCAACCAGACTATCGGTACTTCTGCTGTTCTGAAAACCGAGTTGTTTGTCATCATACCGAACCGGGGTTGTTGTAGCAGAAACTTGAAACCTGTGAAAATGGCCACAAAGCCGAGGTTTGAAATCCTACCCGCTCGAGTATCCATCCAAGATGCATTAGTCATCATAGTTTTTCCCCACTGATCCAAAAATGTAATACCGGTGTTATATAATCCGAGCTGTAAGATGCTGTAGTTGTAAAGAAACTTTTATGATATGGTACTAGCTGGCGGTTTTATTGGATAGAAAGGATAAACCCTTGGATACAATATTTCCCTACATAGCCAGGACCGGCTGACGAAATACTTTGTACTACCGCCTAAAAGCGTGTAACCCATGAAAGGGTGGGTCGCCACCCCGTGCTCTCTTCGTAGGGAAACTTTGTACTGGAATCCAAAAGTGTACCGGTACTTGTACAGTAATTGGCGTGATTTCAACGGAAAAGGGCTTCTATCATACTACCGTACCGTATTTGCTCAGACAATCCACTATCTCTGTCAGCATTCCAATCCCCGCTGGGAGGGACAAAGCGCCTCAAGAGGGAAAAGTCTTTACCTGAGGTGGTACAAAGGCCAGGCAATATGAAGCGGTACAGCTTGAGGGTAGAGTAGTAGAAATCCTTTTGGACCAAAATATGGAACACGATGCCAAACCGAGACGTTCTGTACTCAGCTAACCTTTAGAAAAAACTAGGATTATGGGAAACAGTATTTACGAAATCAATGCGAGCGAAAGGTAAAATAGGAATAAGTTATCCAGTACCGTTTTATTTTTATTATTATCAGTTTTAAAGAAATTTTATTTAGATCAAGGAGTGGTAACGATAACGGAACATATTTCTATTTCACTCTTAGTGATATTGAGGCAATTGCTGTCACGTTTCCTGTTAGCTTCTAATTATGCTACTGCTTTACTATTGTAATTCCTGTAACATTCCTGCAATCTTTGAGATTCAAGTTTTACCTCCTAAGTGAGAACAACATGGGCAGCATAAATTTGATTTGGATTCAAGTCTTCCGTTGCATGCAACACATCCCACTCTCAGTCCTCCCGGCTACAAAATTTCCCCCATGATATTTTTTCCATTAGGCACTACCAAAATAAAATCTCGGAGATTCCAATCTCGACTTCTCTTCCGAACAGGCCTTTACTCTACCCTAGAGAGCCAACAGTAGGTCATGATCAACTATTCAGGTAACTACCAGAATCCTGTCAAGTCTCTCATCCCTTATTCTTGCCATATAACATTCGAGCACTGCGATTATTAATTCTCTCTCTTTGAGTTTCGTTCTGAAATGTTACACCGATCACTCGTCAGTAGGGTACGGTACGATACTCGAGTGGTCATTGACACCGATCTACCGAACCATCTTTCCCATCAAACCCTAACCCCTAGAAACCCATCAGTTTTCTTCACTCCCGACGTCACTCCATCAACTGCAACTCCCGCCACAACCGGGGTGGGAAGAAAAAAAAAGCGTCGTGATAACAATCCACAAATCGCTACCGTCAAACCAACGAAACACCCCCACTACCTCCCCCAAACAAAACACTGAACAACATGCCGCCAAAACGTTCACTTGCGCCTGCCGGCAGTTCTCCACAGCGCGGTCTCATCTCGTCTTTCTATCACGGTATCAAGTCCCCCGATAACGCTTCCGTCGTGAGAAGTGTCGCCGTATTCGCGGTAAGCTCCCCTCTCGCCTCCGGCGTGTGTTTATGTGTATCTATTGATGCGTGGTTACCGATTATGTGCTAATGGCGTGGGGCGTGCGGATTAGGCTGCTGCAGCTTTTCTATCTTCTCCGTGGACTGATTACTTGCTTCCTCCGTGAGTTATCCCTCCCTCCTCTGGTCAATGATTTGGGGGGGTTATTGTGTGCGCTGGGTGGGGTGGGGGTCTCATACAGTGCTGATAGAACGAATAGAGTTTAAGGCCCAGGGACGCGGATGCAGCAGTCAAGGTGGCGGATTAGGGGACGATTCGCTCTTGCATTATGTAGGCGGACGCGGATTTGTATTACTCTTCTCGATGCTCTTATGGGGAAACCTGCTACAATTAGACGGAAAGGGATTGTCGCGGGATTTAGAATTGTCACTTGACGAAAAATAATAATCGAGAGTTATCCTATGACTGTGCAATGTAATGCCGGCAGATTTTGCTGCCACTAGTTCTGTTTGCCCTCATATGTTTACAGTGCATTGCGATAGTGCATTGCGATAGTGCATTGCCGTCCTGACACTCGGAGGGTCCGGCTTCCGCCTGAGTAGGATAATACGATCCTTGAAGATTCCAGCGATCCTATCTTCAGGTCAAATGGGATATCCATCTTATCAGGGTGTGAATTCGTAGTCCGCCGTATGATATATCACAGCCCCGCACACAAGCACGGAACTCCGGGAAGCAACTGAACCCTCTCCCACTATCGCCACCATATCACAATTCCTGACTGGATACCCCCGAAAGCTAAATTTAGCGAACGCGGGAGAAGACCCCGGGGTGCGATTCTTCGAGGTGGACATATCCCTCGGAGTAGCCATACATGCTACTATTATCACTACTGCCCCAGTAGAGATCCCAAGGAGCCCGATACAGATTGTGCTGTGCTAATCCGCCCATACCCATCGTCAGATATCCGAACAAAGTACGAGGTCGTTGGGTGGTTCTGGGATTCGTAAACTAATCGGATACCGGACGAGGCAGGCGTCTCTATAGGATTAGGAGTGTCTTATCTTCGCCGGAGTTGGGGACAATTTTGCTCCTTCCACGGCCTTGCACCAACAGTCCAATGGCACTTATCTCCAGATTATCTGGAGATCCCGCTGGAATCTATCTTTTGCACTCACCCCCCCCGCCTAGGCAGGGATATTTCCTTCCGCCCATACCTTCCAGGCATGCTTAGTTGCTGACGGGCCGGGGGGCGAGAAGAAGTGCTAGGGATCTGATTGGATCTTCCAGGTCGGTGGGGGGCTTTTTTCTTTCGTTTTTTCATGTTAACCTACATCAATAATCGAAATATTCCCCCCATCATGATTGGCATTGATACTTCGTCCAGCTCGGCGACATAATCGCTATGGCTTTTCCAAACTTGGGAAGATAGGCTAAAGCATGAAAAGCCGTGTCCCTCTTCTTTTTTATGCCCCCGTTCTGCGAGCCACCCTTTCTTTACACAGAATCTGCTAGATGGCATTTGCTATCTGACCACGTTATCAGTTCTTGCTTTCTAATTTAGAAAGCCTATATTGAGTAATGGGAGATACGCTATTTTCAGAAAAATGGCCTTTTCTTCACGGCGGCACGCATAACAGGGCCTGAGTCGAGTTGGGCACAAATCCAGGACTAAACCACTCTACGGGACCTCTGGACCATCCCACAAGAGCCCAAAATATCATGCGAACAAAAGAAGTGCATCCCGGCCTAGTCCAACAGCCTCCAATACTATGATCCCTAGGAGGAACGCGCGGAAGATTGAAAAAATACTCTTCGAAGTAAGGGTGGGGAGGGGTGGCGTGATGCTCTCACCGGCCAGGAGTAATAGCGGGGGCGCAGAGCAAAAACCCACCCTGCGTCTCCCCGCAATGAACACTGATCTAATTGTATTTGATGACAGCTGGTTCATAACCCAATCCTGATCGGGGCAGCGCAGGAGACTCATGCCTAGCTTGGGACAAAAGCACTTCTCTGATGGTTCGGAGCAGAGCTATGTTTGATGACAATAATGTGGTGTTTTCTTCGCAGTGGCTGGAGGCTACATACAGGTATCATAGAGAGCGCAGTTCGTGCACCCAACACGGAAAACCCACGGAATGAGAAAAGACCATTGAACCCCTAAGCCTGTCATGTCCTACACTAACTCCTGTATTATGCCCTAGCAATTACCAGAGAGAATTCCGCCTCTCAAGTAAATTATGCCTCCAGTAGTATCTCTGTGGTCTCGTCATGCCCAAACCACACAGCCAGAGAGAGTGGACTTTGGCCATCTTCATCACATATGGCAGCACATACAGCGTGATGGAGGCGGTCCCGTTCTAGTAGGATCCTCATCACTCCCTTACGTCTATACCGCGCTGCAACCATAGTGGTGTCAGGCCTCGTTTGTCAGTTCTATTGGAATCGACCTCGCCTCGTCCCAGTAGTATCCTCACGACTCCTTCATGTCCATTCCGCACGGCCCACGAGAGGTGTTCGAGCATCACGGTCTACTTGTTCGGGATCAACATCATTCCGTTCCAGTAGTATCCTCACAATTCCTTCACGCCCATCCTCCGCGGCCTGTGGTAGCGGTGTTCGGCCATCTTCGTCGGCGCGCTGGGGATTAACCCTGTTCTGCCCAAGCAGCATTCTCACGATTCCCTCATGCCCGCTCAGAGTGGCCCACCACAGCGGCGTTCGGTCATATTCATCAGCTGTGTCGGGGTCGATATCAGTCCGTTCCAGTAGAATCCTCACCACTCCTTCGTGCCCGTTCCCCGCGGCCCATGAGAGCGGTGTTCGGCCATCTTCGTCGGCGCAGTGGGGGTTGACGTTGCTCTGCCCGAGCAGTATCCCCACGACTTCCTCATGCCCATTCATAGCGGCCCACCAGAGCGGTGTTCAGCTGTTTGAGCTGAGTGCTACTTTGCTGGAGCAGTGCCCTCGTAACCTCCGAACGCTATAGCGTGCTAGTGTTTATGCTTATTTCCCCCCCCTCTCGTCAGAGAGGAACTCGTTGTCGTCGTCTGGGTCTGCTCTAGTCAACCCTTGTATGGGCAGGTTCCGGAAACCACCTCTTTTCTATCTCTCTGGAAGCTGTTTCCCCAGAGGCAGCCCCTATGGAGGTCATCCAGTTCAACAACCCAACATACTAGCCACCATTGCAATAAACGATGGGAGGATTGGGGAAAACCTTCCAGGCCATTTCCACCACCCACAACTGAAGATTGCTGAAATCAGTGTAGTCAATACAACGCCATACCAATTCTAGAAATCTCCCGGTATCCTTTACCATTCCTAGTAGTGGCACCACTCAAGAAATGCCTGAACATGGGGGGCGAATATTACGTCAGGGGGCCAGTGCTAAGGATAGTAGAGGATACCTGGTTATTGCAAGAACCATTACAGCCGTTATAATGCTATACAGCGGCCAAGGTTCTATAACACTAAAACACTCTACAACCCTCCTCCGGCCCTAAGCCGACCTCACAACACTCCCCCAGGAACAGAATGCATGCGGACTCGGGGAAGGACAACACACCCAGCAGATACTAAATGAGAGGAAAGGAACTGTATCAATCAATTCCAATCCCCCCATTGCCCCATCTGAGAAGACCAACAGAGCAACTCGGGTCCTGTTTTGTGGGGCAAAAAACACCCGGAACCCGATATCAAATTATCAGCAGCAGCCAGCCCGCAAGCGGTTTAGTCCGACAAGTTAAGAGAATTCCGAATTCCGGTTAATGGGGCCCAAGACATACCGTAGACCGGTCTTACACAACATTAGGAAAACACCAATACCTCCCGAGAGCTTTTTCCCGAGAACCCGGAGATTGTAGAGCGGGAAGAGATGGTGAATTACAAGTTTTTACTTTCGGCCTAGAAACCCTGTGGTTAACTGTAAAAGGAGATTCAGCCAAGAAATACTTGCCTCTCAAGGCCATAGGAGAATCTCCCGCACAACTGGCCAGACGGGTGGCTGTGCCGACAGGGGGTGGGGCAGAGCGGATACTGGAGAGTGTATCAAGGGATTATACTTGAATTATAAATTTGATGCGGCAGCTATAGTCGAGATCTTTCGCTAACAGTCTCTATGCTAAACGTGGGAAGATTGCGAACAAAAGTTAATTGGTTGCCAAGTAAGGTTTGTAAGGAATTTCCAACGCTGGGGAAAGGCTGGGCGTATGATAGCGTGTATCCTTAAGCTTCCTTGATCCAATTGGTCCACCTTAGAATCGTGGAATTGACAGCTCCTGGTAGATAGTGGGGCGCGAAGCGCCGCCACAGGTGCTAAAAAACCGAAAGGCAAGAGGTGTAGTACGGCACCCGCAAAGCGGTTCAGTCTCTACGACGAGTCGGTAGCTCGCAATATTATTACAAGTTGTTTGAGAAATCGATATTCCCAGCGAAAGAACTCCCGCCATATGTTGATCTGAGCGATTGTCAATATTACCCTTGATCAGGGGATGGGCGTTGAAGCACTCCCCGGAATCTAATGCATCGAGTGATATCCAATGCTCAGGACGCAAATACTCCCTATTGGGATGGAGACAGATGCACCATTTACAAAGGCCTCTCCACCCATTTTCCTGAAAGTTGGCATTCGCTCTACTACATCTAAACTAACCATTTCCAACGTCACTAAGAGGCAAGCAGAAAGGAACGGGGGGAAAAAAATTTTAACCAGTGGATATCGTACATTGGCATTCAGTCTAACAAAAAGTGATAACTGTACAGTACACAAGGGCTCCTGGTACCCTTTTTCAAGGGAAGAATGAACTAGCGACCAACAAATGTTTTAGGGAGAATCAAAAACATTGAAAGAAAAAAGGTAAACATACCTCAAAGAAGAAAAAGAGAGCGAAAAGGAAAAGAAAAGGAAATGGCCTCCATCCATATCCGCTATTAACCCTGAACCGAAGATTTTCAGACAAAGGAAACGAAAAAAAAAAAAACATTAATTCCACCGAGTTATCTCATTTCGGCGGTCCTTTAATTTCTAACACTAACGCCAGAACGCTTGTGATACATTCTGGCAGCAATGTTCATTGAAGCCAACTCTTGAAAGAGTAACTTGGCTGCGTACGGGAGGTGGATTTGAGAAATTTTAGTCTTGTTGCGACACGGACGGCACTCGAAGAGGTTTTTCTTCAGATTGCTAAACACATTATATTAGTACAAGAGTTGCCGGGAATTGTGAGGTTCTTACGCGATGGGCGTCATGAGTCCACAGATATCACAAATATGGACTCTAAAAGCATCCGAGACCTCGAAGAGTCTCTCTTTGAGAAAAGCGCTAGCACCGTGAGCAATCATACAATCACGTTCCATCTCACCGAAACGAAGACCACCATCTCTAGCACGACCCTCAACAGGTTGACGAGTGAGAATCTGGACAGGTCCTCTCGCCCGAGCATGAATCTTGTCGTCAACCATATGTCTGAGACGTTGGTAATATGTAGGTCCTAGGAACACCTGGGCAACCAGCTTCCTACCGGTATAGCCGTTGTACATGACCTCAAACCCTCGAGACTGGTAGCCATTCTGCCGCAAAAGAGTGGATACAGAGTCAACTGTTACATCGCTGATAAAAAGGGGCCATTAGTCAAGACAGGCGGATAGCGGGGTGGCTTGGAAGCCTTACGTGAAAGGGGTCGCGTCTCCTTCAAAGCCTCGTAATGAAGAGACCTTGCTCAATTGACACTCGATCAAATGGGCAATCGTCATACGGGATGGGATGGCATGGGGATTGATAACTGTCACAAGTTAACAAAAGGACTAAATAAAATGGCGTTTTGGACGCCTCACTGAGATCAGGAACAATTCCTTCGCAAGTGAAGGGCATGTCTTCTTGTCTGTAGGTGATGCCAATCGTACCCTAGCAACTGCAGTCAGGATTTGAGACTTCAACCCGTTGAGCATCCAAACCGTACCTTCTGTCCATGTCTGGAGGCAAATTTGTCTCCAATCTGTGGAATCTTAGTTGTTCTCATTCGGACTTTAACAAACTTCAAACCCTCAGCGTTTGTAGTAAGCATGACCTGGTCCACGATACCGTTCTCTGTGCTTCTAAGCGGTGTAGAAACGTCACGTTTGGTATGGTATTTTTGTCTCTGGCCCATCTCGTCGACGTCGGGTGCGATCGGCGCTGTCTTGCCGATAATGATATCCTCCCCCGAAACTCTCACACCAGGGGCGATCAGCCCATCGTCGTCTAATTTATCATAGGTGCCGTGCTTCAGTTTAAGCGTGTTGTTCCTTGTTGGCTTTTCAAACTCTTCTACAATTTGCATTCCGATCCGCTTCTCTTGATCCATATAGGATCGATAGAACAAACTCCGGAACAATCCACGATCAATACTGCTCTGGTTCATGATGACAGAATCCTCTTGATTGTAACCGCTATAGCAGAGAATTGCGACTATAGCATTCTGACCGGCAGGAAGCTCTCTGAATTTAAGGAACTCCATTGAGCGGGTAGTAGCCAACGGCTTCTGAGGGTAATACAGAATATTTGCCATTGTGTCCATCCGTTCTGAGAAATTCGTCAAGAAGACACCCATGGCTTGCTTACCCATAGCGGATTGATAGGTATTACGGGGTGACTGTGGGAAGTTATTGTAATTAGAACTTGCGCTCTAAAATAGGGAGGATGGAAGACGGGTTCAGCAGGAACATACTTGATTATGATCAGGGAACGGAATAATACTGGCGCAGATTCCAAGAATCATACTTGGATGGATTTCACAATGTGTCCAGGTGTGGGTCGTGGAATTGATCGGTGCCTTTACCCTCTTGGCTTGATCAGTTTCCTGTTCAATCTCATACCCCAGTTGAACCTGTCTTGACAAATCGAGATCCTCAGGTGTCATAACAATCATAACACCTTCTTCTTCCTCCGCATCAAGATACTCAACAGCTCCTGCAAAGAGTAAACCTTCCCAGCCAAATCTGTCCTCTATTTCTAGTTGATGATCGTCTTCGAGCTTTTCTATATGCTCCTTTTGCAGAACGAGTTGTCCCCGTCGCTCACTGCGAGGGTCGTTGTCGATAACGAAGAGCGGACGGCAAACCCGCCCCGCATCTGTAAAGATCTTGAATTCTCTGTCTCTTATATCGCGAATGACGCTAACTTCGTGGCTGACAACACCTTGCCTTCGCACATCTTGAACAACCTTCGCTAACATAAGAGGATCGCGATGGGTTCCAACCCAGACCCCGTTAACAAAAACCTTGGTAGCATTGGGAGACCGCTGAGGCTCATATTCTTCAAGCAGTTCCATATCATTAGACGACAAAAAGTCAACCAAGGGGTATCCGGGAGTGCCAATCGTAATATAAGACATCAGAGACAGGTTTTTCACAAGACCGCAGGCTTGCCCTTCGGGTGTTTCGGCCGGGCAAACCAATCCCCAATGGGTGTTGTGCAACTGGCGGGGCTTTGCGATTTTCCCATCTCTACCGATAGGCGTATTGGTGCGCCGTAGATGAGAGAGGGTAGAGGCAAAGGTATACCGATTCAACACCTGAGAGACACCCGCCTTGGAAGAGGCTGCTTTCTTTTGTTCGCCCCAATTGCCCGTTGCCAAAGAATATTTTAGGCCATTGGTGATAGTGTTAGACTTAACAGCTAAAGTCAGATTGAAATCCTTGCTGGTTTCAACACATTTCTCCAGATATTTGTAGACATCCTTCGTGAGTTTTCTCCAAAGAGTGCGGAAAAGTCCTGCCAAAAGGGGCCCAGCAAGATCCAATCTCTTTTTTCCAAAGTGATCACGGTCGTCCACTTCCCGGCGTTCTAAAGCACATTGCAGCATCCTATGTACCATGTAGCCTAAAAAGAAGGCCTTTCTCGTCTCACTCCCTTCTTCCTGTGAGATATGAGGCAACAACTCCTTCTGCATGATGTCTCGCGCATACCGTATACGCTTCTCTTTATTGATTCCCTGTGAGGATCCACGCTTACCAATGAAATCAAGAGCAACTTCCCTATCCTGGATAACAAACGCTTCCTCAATACAGGGTTTCATCATTTCAAGCATCTGCGTGTCGTTGCGATCGTAGCAGACATGGTTTAGAATGTCCTCATCTGACACAACGCCGAGAGCACGAAAAACAATAACGATGGGTATATCGCTCTTGATATATGGTAGAGTCGATTTGATGGTCGCATTGTATCCACCTCGTGCCTCCCCCTTTGAAAACAACTTGATCTGCATGCTACTAATGAGCCGTGATCCTTTCTCCACCGCGCTTCGAATCTCAGCCACGTATGGCGTTGGCGAAGGTAGCGCTTTTTTAAACACTTGTACAATATTGGCGGCGCTCCGCTCCTGGGCTATGAGGACTTTCTCTGATCCATTGATAACGAAGTAACCACCTTGGTCGTAAGGGCATTCATTGAGACTATAAAGCTCCTCCTCCTTGAAATCTTTCAAGATGCAATACTGCGATTTGAGCATCACTGGCATTTTGCCAATAAAAACTTTGGTTGCCCCCTCATCTTCCTCTTCAATATCCCATTCGTACCTAACTCTGGCTTTGTCCTTCTGCGGGTCGCCATTGTCAGACCCACCGTCCTCATCATCCGATGCAACTTCTACCTCTCGGGCCACCATAACCTTCTTTTTAAGCTCGCAGTACATTGGTGCTGAATACGTAAGGTTTCGTAATCTCGCCTCTTGAGGTAACATAGGCTGTGTTGAACCATCGCCTTCAGTCATGGTGGGTCGTGATAGGTAACAAGGTCCAAACATAATCTCGTATCTTCGTAAAACAATTCCATCGTCGCTCTGAGGAGTATTTTGATCAAGTGTTAAAAGGGAATCCTCATCGATCATCTCCACCATCGTGGTGCCAACGAATTCATCGAAGGAATCAAGTTGTTGAGAAACCAAGCCTTTCCGGTCAAAAAATGCGGAAATAACTGTTGCGCGCAGATCATCAGGTCAGCGATTCCAAAAAACTGGATCCTAAGCAAATTGATATACCCTGCCAGCAATCCTCAGCCGTGATATCATCAGAATATTCGTCCATGGTTAAGTAGTTGAGAAAAGATTAAAATCGGGACGAAATGAGGAAGGACGCAGTTAGCGGGAGATAGGGTCGGCAAGATGAGGGAAGGCTACAGTAATAGTATTGACGCGGAGGGGAGGTGGCAGGTTGGAGCAGCAACGGGAGCTGAGATGGAGGTGTCGTGAGGGAGAAAGCTGCCTTTGTGTTCTTCCCCCATCAGCTGACTAATGGAGAAAATTACAAAGGCAACCCTAGCACATGGTTACCCTACAAACACGATAGGCGAGAATGCCAAGGGAAAACGCGTGATCAGGAACTCAGATAGTACCGCGGGGTTTGGGAAAGGTTCAGTTACAGTATGGGCCATATTGCGAAGGCGCAAATTTTTGAAGACGGAAAAAAAGCTCAGTATTCAATTGAAATAGATGAAGTAGGTGAGTTCGCTTGAAAGTATTTATTGATCCATTTTACGTCATATATACCCCACAAGCCCCGAAAAACTTCCGAAAACATAACTACTGGAAGTAGAAAAAGAAAAAAGAGAAAAACGAATAGCGATAACCATCGTCAATTGACAATGGGATATTACCAACCCCTCTTCCTGTCCCCATTGGACACCGACTGCATCAAGTAAGAGATAAGCTACGCAGTCTTGAAAAGCAAAACTGCGAGGTGTCCAACGTAGAAGTAGATGAAATTTTTGGTCTCTAAACTCCACGTTAGGTATTGGTTTTTGAAAAAAGCAGGAACATATATCAAATCCTTACCATGAGTAACAAAACTTCCGAAGTTTCTTCCAACAATACAGTGCCCTAGGATCCATTAGCGATGCCTGCAAAAAATTGACCACAAGGGAGGCAGTACATGTGTTGCCGAATTTGGTGTCAAACTACAGAGCGAATATTAGCTTTCTGCCGGCGAATTAAAATTCAGACAAAGCGATAGGCATTGACCAACCTCCTTCTTGATATACTGGGCAATGTCCTAAAAACATTGTAAGAGAACGTAAAGAGCCTAGTGTAAAAGGTGTTCAAACCTTCTCGACGTTGTTACTATTCATCGCTTTCTTAGCTACAAGGTAATAGTTAAATGGTTAGCTCTTCATGTAAATACGCTATTTGAACCCAGCAAATTGCCGTACGGAAACTTACCAACGTCGATGGCGATAGAAGACATCTCCTCTGTCTAAGAAATATGAATTAGAAACTATAACGGCACGACTCATTGAACCCAGATATACCATATCAACAGACTTGATGGTGGCTAAGCATTCACCATGTTAGTGCACCGGTTAGAAGGAATGAAGGAGCCAAAATGAACGACCTCCATTCAATCAGGAGTCAGAACAACTTACTCTTCGGCTCAGCGGTATTGTTTAGGGGTACGGTGGCCATCTCGCGAACTTAGAGATAGTGATAAAATTGAACTGTCGATAAGGGTAAGTTGATGTGACGTAGACGATGGATGGGAGAATCAAGTATGCACCGGTACAGAGACGAGACTCAGGAGAAGGGGAGTGACGAAGAAATTTAAGGAGATATAAAGCGAGAGAGGAAGAGCGGGGGTATAGCACGATAGAGGGGTGAGATCACTGTTGAATCGGTGCTCTCGGGAAAAGGTCTGGTGTTGTCAGGAACAAGGTTAGATTATTTGTTGTTCATTTACTTGTAGACAGCCAAGCTTTTGCCACACCTGAGGTGTTCATTACCTTGTTTGTTGGTAGGGTTTGATAGACAACCGAATAAATATTATCGACCAATCCTAGGTCAAGTGGAAAGAGATAAAACAGTTATTTGAGGTTAACCAGCTAAATAAACCCCCGCCCACCTCCGGTTAATGAGTCCGATCCATGGTTTGAATTAACGGAGCCTAATTTATCCCGATATAGTAATTTACTAAGTAAGGCACAACCGATATGAGAGCGTCAAGCATGCTACAAGCCACAAGCCCCACCAAACTCTTCACCCTTTTTTTTTTTCCCCCTTCGACTGCCAAGATCTTTTTTTTCTTTCCGATACATCATCACTTGCCCCTCCTCTCTCATCCTTTGTTCTCGCGCATCCTTTCTCCCCCTTCGAATCGGAAAATAGAAACCACTCATAAGCTATCTTGTTGGCATGTAGGCTCTTCTTCTACTCCGGGTAACATCAATGGCTATAAACCACTTGTTAATACTTCGATAGGTCCACTCGCATCTTCGTCCGCGGGCTTCCACCAAAGTTTACGGATGATGACTTCAAATCACATTTTTCCAAGCAAGGATCCATAACAGATTGCCGGCTTATCCCAAGTCGGAGAATTGGATATGTCGGATACAAGACGCCGGAAGAGGCTTTAGCAGCCGTCAAGTATTTCAACAAGTCATTCATTCGGATGTCACGGATAGGCGTTGAGATTGCACGAACAGTATGTGATGCTCATCCATGGCATTTATCCTTCTAACGTATAGGTAGATAGAAGATGAGAATCTCCCGCGAGCATGGAGTGCACATACACCTGGGTCAAGTGCGTACAAGAGGAAACACGAGTCTTCTGCTTCCCACAATACAACCACAATGTCTCTTGAGCGAATCGGAAAACGCAAACGGTCCGATATCGAGGAAAGCTCAAAGAACGGAATCCTTGAAAATGATCCAAAGTTTAAAGAGTTTTTAGAAGTCATGCAACCGAAATCCATGTCTAAGACATGGGGCAATGAAGACTTGGTGTCCTTTTCTCAAGACGTTGGGGTGCAGGTCTCACAGCCAGACTCTGCCGATGCGGAGGGTAGTGATGATGGCGAATACGAAGATATCCCAGTGCAAAAGAAAAATCCAAATTCTTCAAATCCCGAGGCCATGGACGTCGATTATGTTGAACACAAGGGTCCTCTAATGGACGGCATGCAGCTAGACGATGAGGGGCTGCATAATACTGCTGAGGAAGGCGCCACTGGTGTCTCGGATGCTGAATGGTTGCGATCTAAAACAAGTCGTTTGCTAGACTTCACAGATGATGTTGAATCTCATTTAGCCCATGCATCAGAGACTGGCAATACAAAACGGGATACTAAAAGAACTAACGAAGTTAATGTAGAACGGGGAGAGGTAGAGGAAGGCATCCAAGCCGAGGAGACAAATGGAGAGCAACCGGAACAATCCGATCATACCAGATCGGAAATGGAGCAAGCAATGAATGCAATATCACAAAGCGGCAGACTATTTCTCCGGAATTTATCCTACTCGAGTACAGAAGAGGATCTCCGACAACACTTCGCTCCTTATGGCGATCTCGAAGAGGTTAGCGACTTTCCCTTTATATCCTAAAAGTGTTCTTTCCCCTGCCTGCTCCTTTCTGTTGAAATGATGAAATCCTTTGATAGGGACATCTTATGCTACGGCAAATGATTACTCCTTTTGGAATAATAGATAGTAAAATTTCTGATTATCCTTCTTTACTTTTCCGTTACCTTGTGCCTGCCCGATGCTAGAATTATAGCTCACATTTGTACCACAATATCAGGTCCACCTACCAATCGGCAATAAAACACACTTAAGCAAGGGATTTGCGTATATACTCTATAAAAACCCCCAACATGCGGTGCAAGCATATCAATCCTTAGACAAAAAGATATTTCAAGGCCGACTGCTACACATCCTAGCCGCTTCCCCTAAACGCGAGCACAAGCTGGACGAGTATGCTATCTCCAAGCTCCCCTTGAAAAAGCAGCGGGAAATAAAGAGAAAGGCTACTGCTGCGTCAAACACCTTCAACTGGAACTCAATGTATATGAATGTAATAAATTCTTTCAATTTCCGTGTTATGGTTCTTTTCCCCAGTTTTTTCCCCTCGTGCTAAATATGTAGTAGGCCGATGCCGTAATATCCTCCGTCGCAGATCGCCTCGGAGTCTCCAAAGCAGAATTATTAGACCCCACATCCGCCGACGCTGCTGTCCGTCAGGCGCACGCAGAAACACATGTGATCCAGGAGACCAAAGCCTACTTTTCCCAGCACGGCATGGATCTCAAGGCATTCGAAAAGCGAGAAAAGGACGACAAGACAATCCTTTTCAAGAACTTCCCCTACGGGACCAGAGCAGAGGATATCCGCAACCTGGTGGAGGCTTTTGGAAAAGCTTCACGAGTGCTCATGCCCCCAGCAGGCACAATCGCTGTCGTAGAGTTTACCGACGCACCCGCTGCAAGAGCAGCATTCGCAAGTCTAGCCTACAGCCGTTTCAAAGAAACTGTGCTTTTCCTGGAGAAGGCTCCAAAGGGCCTGTTCATCGAAGGCTTTACTCCCAAGATCGTCAACGCACCGAAGATGCCAGCGGTGGCAGCATTAGGTAAAGACCCAAAAGTTTCTGCCACAGACTTACTCCTCCCAACCCATACCCCCACCACCACGGATGAGGCAGAGGTGGGAACATCAACACTCTTCGTCCGAAATCTGAACTTCGCAACTACAACCATTAAATTAACTGAGCTATTCAAACCCATAAACGGCTTCCTCTCAGCACGCGTAAAGACAAAACCTGATCCTAAGAGCCCGGGCGGAACGCTATCCATGGGCTTCGGCTTCGTCGAGTTCCACAGCAAGACGGATGCAATGGCGGCCATGGCAGCACTAAACGGATACGTCCTGGAAGGTCACAAACTCTCCATTAAGGCCTCTCAAAAGCACACTTCCTCCTCCTCCTCCCAAGCAAAATCTACTGCAAAGCGCACCAAAATTATAATTAAAAACCTCCCCTTCGAGGCCAGCAAGAAGGAGCTCCGCGCATTATTCTCAGCATACGGCACCCTCCGTTCCGTGCGTGTGCCGAAGAAGCTTGGTGGTGCCACGAGGGGGTTTGGGTTCGCGGACTTCACCACGGCCAGGGAGGCGCAGGGGGCTATGGACGCACTGAGGGATACGCATTTGCTGGGTAGAAGGTTGGTGCTCGAGTTTGCGGAGGGCGAAGCAGAGGGGGCGGAGGGGGAGATTGAGAGAATGCAGAGGAAGGTTGCTGAGCAGAGTGGGGTGGTTGAGGTTGCCAGGTTGAGGGAGGGGAGGAGGAGGAAGGGTGGGGATTTGAAGGATGGAGGAGAGGAGGTATAGCCACATTAGGGGAACGTATTGATTGACTCATGTCAAATTAGAGGTTTTCCGGATACTGCAGCTTGTTTTATTCTCGCAGTGTATTTGTTTGCCCGTTCGGGATGTATCATATCATACAATAAATTAACCAACTAATCCGCCCACGCCCATCCCTCACACTAGCAATGACCAAAGCAATACCAACCCTGCTATTCATACCTAACCCTCCTCCCATTCTCCCTCCCACTTCTCCCCCTGCCTTGAAAAACCCTGACCCCCAACTCCCTAACCCTCTCCACAGCATCTGCACCCACACACTCACACCCCTCAATCCCAATCCACTCAACC
>QLOI01006111.1:0-22525 GCA_003313605.1 Tuber umbilicatum
AGGTAAAAGCTACCTCTGCAGCCCATCCAACCTGGTCCTCAGCCGAGAACGACCCCACCTGCAGAAGATGCCTTTCCATCCCAGAAGACATGGAGCATGCCATACTCCTCTGCCCCACCACCCAAGCCCTCCGCTCCACCCACATACCCTCGGTTAAGTCCTGCGATCGGGACGCCCCACTTTGGACCTCGGTCCCCCTCCTACTGGAGCTTCGCTCCTTTATTCACGCTGCGCGCCTGAACTACCCGCCAAACACAGGATTTCGCCTCCCTGGCTCACCGCCCCCCGTGGTCCCTTCTCCACCTCCCTCCCCATACCTCCCTCGTGCGTCCCCGCCCGGATACCCTCTCTCTCTGGACTCATCGGACTCCGACTAAACTCGAAGGCTCCCGGGCCCCGATACCAACAAAAAAAAACTCCCTCCTCGGTGCGTAAAATATCTTTCATAAAAACGTAGAGGGATTAGGATTGATCTTTCGGGTAGTTTTGAAGTACCGCTTGTTGTTAGTCACCGCTTAGGGTGCATGTTTGAGTTATTTCTTAAATAATTTTTATATGTTATAGGGCAATCTTGTTGGTAAAATGGAGGATCTCGTAGTGTTTTAGTAGTTTGTTTTATAGGTTTTCTTACGCCATAGCTTAGCTTGCTGTATGCGACATCTTGACCTAGTTAAAAAATAATGAAGTATGATTTAAATCAAAAAAAAACCGCCTTCTTGTTAGAAAGAGCGCGCAAGCTTGGATTAATCTAAAGCCTTCAAGATATATTGAGTTCATCATTGTTACTTCGCTATCACTGCAGTTAGTACAATAGATACAAATATTTTCACATAGTACTCGACATCTTTCAAGGTCTCCGGGGCCTGGGCTGTATATCCTTGGAGTAAGTTACAGTAGTCCCCCAAAGCATATCGCGGCAAAGCTATCAATTGTGCTATCAGAGGGTGACATTTCCCGTTCTAAGGACTTTAAATAATTTCGAGTATGGTAGATTGGCAAAGTTGGGATATTCTGGAGTTATGGGAGCTTGAGAAGAGTTAATGAGGGAAAAAAGAGTTCTTCGTATCCAGAGACTGGGAAGGTGGAAAGAAATTACGATCTTCTCCGGAAATTTGTGACCAGAGGCACTCGCGTAGCTTTCGGATAAAACTCACGGTTGACAACTCGGAAATGACATCCCCTGCGTCAACAACCTCAATCTCGGCCGTGACGCCCCCTGACCTGATACGCCTTTCAATCTTCTTTTTCGATAGACATGTGGCGTCAAAGGAGGCAATATTAGTGGCCTAGAGCACAACCGCTCAGGGGAAGTCTTGATGAGTTTCCACAGATCTAGAAATGGGCGTAGGTATTCTTGAGGGGACCATCCGGGTTACATTAGGATCAACCCACCCGCTACGCTTTGCATAGTTGTGGTCAAACGGCCATCACCTCAGGAATCGCCGATAGGGTAAACGCAAATTCTAAGTTAGTTACTGTACAGCACATGTATTGTTCACCCGAGAATGGGGGGTAGGCGAGGGACAATCAAGACTGGAGGAAGGTTAGGATCTGCAGCCGGGAGACGAAGAAATAAGACAGGGTTAAAAACAAAAACTAAAACTTCTGATGATAGCTACAAGAAACGAATACGTGCCCCCTCATACCGAACTCCGGTAGTACAAGGTTAGGGATTCCCCTTAACTGACAACTAATGCTAATAAAAACGCATACTCCAATGGATATGTTAGATTCCCAGCCCCGATGATCGGCGATGTGGACTTCCGAGGAACAATTTTAAGTTGAATCCGGAAGGGAACAGGAGGGGGGAGAGGAAACAAGAGGGAAAGGTATCTATGAGTTGTCGCGCACCCTGTTGAGGTCAAAGAGTGTTGGAGTTCGAGGATTGGGGGAGTTGAAGCAGCGCCACCACTCGCGCACGCCCCTTGGTAAAAGCCGGCGGGAGCGGCGTCAGATTTTGACTATTGCGTATGTAACGCGCTCCTTCAGTGGCCCACCAGAGAGGTGTTCGGCCACATTTGTCAGCGATATGGGGTTTGATATCCTTCCGCCTCAATAGTAGCTCTACAACTCCATCACACCCATACTGGGCGGCCCTCAAGAGCGGTGTTTGGCCACCGTTGTCTGTCAAATTGGGGTTGACATCTTTCCGCTTCAACAGTAGCTTTACTACTCCATCGCGCCCATGCTGGGCAGCCCTCAAGAGCGGTGTTTGACCACCTTTATCAGCTATATTGGGGTTGATATCTTTCCGTCCCAACAGTAGCTTTACTACCCCAGCACACCGACACTGGGCAGCCCTCGGGTCCTGTGTTTGGCCGAGGTCGTCTGGGGTATCAGGATTGACGTGTCCCCTTTCCAACCGTAGCTTTACTACTCCATCACACCTGTGCTGGGCAGCGCACAAGAGAGGTGTTCGGCCATGTTTATCTGCAATATTGGGGTTAAGACCCTTCCATCTCAACAGCAGTCCCACTACTCTATCATTCCCGCACTGCGCAGCGCACAGGAGAGGTGTTTGGCCATCGTTGTCTGTAAAATTTGGGTTGACGTCTTTTCGTTCCAATAGTAGCTCTATTTCGCTACTAAATCAGGACTGGGCGGCCCAAAAGAACGGCGTTCGGCCGCCTTCATCAGCCATATTGAGGTTGACATCTTTTCGTTCTAACATTAGCATTACCACCTCCTTACGCCCGGCCTTGGCAGCCCACAAGAGTGGTGTTTGGCCACCTTTGTCTGTAATATTAGGGTTGACGCCTTCCCGTTCCAACAATAGCCCTACGATTTTATCATGTCCACATCGAGCAGCCCTCAAAAGCGGTGTTTCGCCAAAATCGTCCGAGGTATCAAGGGTGATTTCTTCCCGTTCTAACAGTCGCTTTGCTACTTCATCGCCCCCAGACTGGGCAGCCCACGAGAGCGGTGTTCGGCCGCCTTTATCAGCTATATTGGGGTTGACATCTTTCTGTTCCAACAGTAGCTTTGCTACTCCATCGCACCCATACTGGGCAGCCCACGAGAGCGGTGTTCGGCCGCCTTTATCAGCAATATTGGGATTGGCACCTTGTTCTAACACTAGCTTTAACAATCCATCACGCCCAAAATGGGCAGCCCACGAGAGCGGTGTGCGGCCGCCTTTATCAGCTATATCGGGATTGACATCTTCCCGTTCTAACAATAGCTGCACTGCTCCATCATACCCCCAGCGGGCAGCCTTCAAGAGCGGTGTTTCGCCAAAATCGTCCGAGATATTTGGGGTGACGTCTTCCCGTTCCAGCAGTAGCTTTACTGCTCCATCGCACCTGCCACTTGTGGAAGCCCGCCAGAGCGGCGTTCGGCTATCTCTATCTTTAATATTGGGGTTGACGTCTTTCCGTCCCAGGAGCAACTTCATTACTCCCTCGTGACCCTTCCCGGCAGCCCATGAGAGCGGTGTTCGGCCATCATTATCTGGGATATTAGGATTAACGCCTTCCCGTTCCAATAGTAGATTCACTACTCCATCATGCCCCTTCTCGGCAGCCCACGAGAGCGGTGTTCGGCCATCATTGTCTGGGATATCGGGGTTGACGTTTTTCCGTTCCAACAATAGATTCACTAGTCCATCATGCCCCTTCTCGGCAGCCCACAAGAGCGGTGCTCGGCCACCCCTGTAACTCTCATTGGGGTTGACATCTTCCCAGTCAAGCAGCAGCTTCACGAACGCATGATGCTCCTTCTCGATACCCCATGGGAGAGATGTTAGGAGGCAATTGTCCAGCATAGTGGTGGCGGCGCCGGCCTCCTATTCCGTGTTTCGCTTCAGTACTCAACGGACGAAATGGGGTGGGGAAAGAGAAGAAAAACTGTTGGCGAGCTCCACTCGCTTGCATCAATAGTAGGCAATAAGCGCCTTTGCGCGGGCGAAAGACTGCTCACTTGCGGGACTCCCGATCGTAAGCCTCCGATCAAATGAGTTGCCGCGGGCACCGTATGAAAGGGTAGGAGAAGGGGGCGGGATCACGATCAATTACCGTCCCAGTCGTGTTCTAGGGGGTGTCCGTTGTCGCGCTGGTCTTTGTTGTAAAAGCAGCGCGATTGGTGTAGCAAAGATGGTCGGGAAAGGCCACATATATATTCTAGGACAGCCGCCCCTATAAATACTCGTACTCTACAGAGTAGTCACCTCCACCCCTGTGGGGATATAAATAAAGCGGACTAAACTTTGTGAACTCAGTTGAGAACGCCGTGCAAAAGGACATAGCCATATCTGTCCACATAGTCATGCTTACACCCCTCTGCCTATAGTTCGGGCCGCCTATATACAACACCTTGGCAGATGCGGCTTAGGGCGCCTGTTCATAAAATCTACAAAAGGGTTTGCAACTACTGTAGACTCAACTCACCTTCATCGGGCGTTTTTTATTTTTACTTCTTATGATCGTGTAAGGTGATTACCACCGTATTGCCATTCCGCCCAGAACCTTTCTATTCACTACCTTGTCCATAATCCAATATTGTATTAACCCCGCACTTCATTTCCGTATCCCCGTGTTTACGCAATTGCTCATGTGCCCAACATCCCAACACTCTTATCTTGAAGTATCACAATAAGGCACAGTGGATAATAGATGTCTCTATTTATGGTGAGCTCCATGGTTATGAAAACTTTGAGACTCTGGTCTTTGGAAAGTCCAAATATCATCGTAGATCAGATGCAGCATAAACTGTAGGATAAGGATTTGAGATACTTTCTTTTGCCCCCTTTTTTCCATTAAATCTTTTCTCTCATCTTGCTTTTGGCCCTGAGAAGATGAATATCAAACTGTAGAAACAACTCAACTATGATCCTGATGTGGAGATAGATTTCATGTTCCTTTGTGGAAAACTTTATGCCACAACATCTGTAGTTTTATCTATTAACAGGGCAGGACAGATTTTCACCGTCCAATAGCATCTCCACTACCCCCTCATGCCCGTTCCTCGCAGCCTATGAGAGTGCCGTTCTGCCATAGAGATCTGCCTTGTCGAGGTTGACATCTGCTCGTTCTGAAGGCGTCTTTACTATTTACCTCATGCCCTCGGATAGCTGCCCATGCGAGAGCCGGACTTCCCAACCCACCAATTGCATTAATATCCATCCCTGTATGTCTAATACCGTATCCACTGTCTCCACGATCTAGAAAAACTCTACAGCACCTAGACCTGAAAACCCCGCATGCTCTTCTGTGAGGTCAAAACAAGGGGCCCAGAGAGATTCTTCATTGCAGCCCAATAACAGCAGTTGAGCAAATATATGCGCATCAAATTTTCCGAAAATGCGCAGTGCAAGTATTTTAACATTTTCCGTCATCTACCTTCTTGTATGCTCTCCTCGGTACCCAATGGCGTACTATGGAAGGGGCATCTCCGGGAGGGGGTATGGGAACAGTTGGCGAAAGATCCCGGGCACTTCCGAAATTAAGGTATGTTAAGAAAACCTCCGCAATTGTTGAGTGGGGGTCATGGAAGAGGGTCTGATTATTAGAGAGATGCTCTTAGAGGGTACATCGCACCAGTCGGAAAGTGTGAGAAGACGCCTCGACCATCACAACACCCAGAGAGGATGCTACAAGTATTCGTAAGGCAGGAGCATTTCCAGGATCCAGATCGGAAGACCCTCCCTCCACACTCGAGGCATGACAGAGCTCCCCGGGCCGGAATGATTGCTCCGAATACGACACCGACACCAGGACCTTTACTCCTAGTATTGGTTTATTTCCCTTCTGCGCCTTCAGTTGCATTAGAGTTGCTGTGTAGGCATGGCTCAATCCACGGCCTTGTGTCACATCCGGTTTCCTTCTCTAACGAATTGCTACCTCCCCCAAGATAGCGTCGATGGTTAGCGAATCAATTTGGAACGGACACACAATTGTTAGTTGGTATTCATCATAATAGAGTTGAAATTTTAAGTATTCCTACTCATATATCAAATATCCTTTCTGCCACAACTTTCATAGTACCCATTCAGATCTCATCGTCTAACACTTCTAGCTCTCCGCCTTTAGATAACCCCTTCCTCCAGACAGTTCCCAATGGCATCCGTGTTTGGGCTGACGGGGATCACAGCCACCTTGGTAAAATATCTTTGAAGGTCTTCCTTTAGGTCGGGCCCCCCATGAGGAAAACTCGCACCTTAGGGCCTCCCGGACAATATCTCTCAGCGACGTAAAAAGCACTAGCAGATGTTTCGGCAAGCATTCGTCGAGAGCATCAATACAGACCGGAACTTGAGGTAGCGGATCACTAGCGACCCTCAACATTTTTATCAGATCCGCGAGCCGTGGCCTCCAACTATCGCATCATGATCTCCGTCTCATATTTTGTCTAAATTGTGTTGTTAGAATAATATCGAGACATTTTTGACAAGAATTGTCCTTGTTGTTAAGCCTGCTTCTTCGTTACACTCTCGAGATCATAGTGTGTGAGATTTTCTCTTAATTGTATGCTAAACCTTTATGGCAAATTTTGGGGCCTTCAATTATGGTACTATATTTCCTATGATATTATTGAACCATCACCTTCAGTAAGCTAATGCACCTTGCGGTCTTCACTTTTTACTAAAAGATCGTCGTTCTAACTTCGGATACCCTTAGGGTTCATAGAGGGACTGCTCTGAGGAATGGTTTCCAGACAGCATTCCGAAAATATTTATAAAGGTGGTTTTTCCTGGTCATCCCCGGTTCCATAATCCCTTCGCCTTCAAAACAAAACCCTGGACGACGCCGTATGACATTGGAGACACAATAACCACATAGACCGACTATTCTCCTACTCCCTTATTTTACTCTTCTCTACTCGCGACTTTGGTCGTATCTCTGACCAAAGGTCTGAGGTTTGTGACCATAGGTTATTTTTTTTTTTGGCCCCTTTTGATACGACCAATTGAGCTTGCCAATTGATTATATTTTTCTTTCCCGTCCCGGCTTTTTTACCATCAAGAACTGAGGTGACAGTTAGAACAGGAGGGCGACGCAGAGACTGAGAATGCAGGACAATTATCACCGAACACCGCTGGTGGGGGCCTCCTTGAAGGGACATGATGAAGTAGTGAGGCTACTGCTTGGTCGGAAAGATACCAACCCGAATAAGATAGATGACTGGGGCCGAGCACCGCTACTATACGCTGTCGAGCAAGGGCATGATGAAATAGTCAAATTATTGTTGCAACGGGCAGACATCAACACTAATTTGGTAGATCGTTATGGCCGAACACCGCTCTTGTCGGCTGTCGAGGGTGGGCGTGATGGAGTTATTCACCAGTTGTTGGAACGGAAAGATGTGAACCCGAATATTATCGATGAACAGGGCCAAGCACCGCTACTACACGCTGCCGCATATGGGCCTGCCGGAATTGTTAAGCTACTGTTGGAAAGGGAAGACGTCAACACAAATATTACGGATTTACAAGGACAAACACCGCTTTTGTGCGCTACCGAGAATCGGTGTGACGCAGCAGTAAAGCTACTGTTGGAACGGGAAGACATAAACCCTAATATGGCAGATGAACATGGCCGAACACCGCTCTTGTCTGCTGTGGAGGGTGGGCTTGGTAGTGTGGTTGAGCTACTGTTGAAACGGGAAGATATTAACGTGAATATGATGGACGAATGTTGCCGAACACCGCTCTTGTCAGCTGTCGATTGTAAGCGTGATGGCGTTATTCATCTGCTGTTGGAACGCAAGGACATCAACTCCAATATAGCGGATGGACGTGGTCAAACACCCCTTTTCTGCGCTGCCAAATCTGGGCGTGTTGGAGTTGTTAAGCTGCTGTTGGATAGAGAGGACGTCAACCCAAATATCACGAACGCGGAAGGCCAAACACCGCTCTTGCATGCTACCGAGAATTGGCGTGATGCAGTAGCAAAGCTACTATTAGAGCGGAGAGACGTAAACCCCAATATGGTAGATAAACTTGGCCGAACAGCGCTGCACTGGGCTGCCGAATCTGGGCCTGTTGAGGTTGTTAAGTTACTATTAGAACGGGGAGATGTCAACCCAAATATTCCGGATTTACGAGGCCGAACACCGCTCTTGTGCGCTACTGAGTATAGGCGTGATAGAGTAGTGGAACTACTATTGGAACGAGAAGACGTCAACCTCAATAGGGGCGATGAATGCGGCCAAACACCGCTCCACTTGGCTGTCAAGCGTCAATGCGATTGGTTTGTTCGTCTACTGTTGGGGCGGCAAGACGTCAACCCCAATACGACCGATGCACGTGGCCGGACACCACTCCTATACGCTGCCGAGAGTGGGTATGATGAATTAGTCAAGCTATTCCTGGAACGCGAGGACGTCAGACCCAATATGGCGGATATACATGGTCAAACACCGCTCTTATGCGCTGCCGAGAATGGCTATGATGGGGTTGTCAAGCTACTTTTGAAGCGGGAAGACGCCGGACCCAATATGACGGATTCCCGCGGTCGAATACCTCTCTTGTGGAGGTAACTGTTGGAATATTGTCCCTGAGTTTCATTTCACACCTACTATTGGTTTCATATAAGATCTTTGCGAACTTTCGTTATACCTTACTAGATGGCTGAAACTATTATCACCCTGCTGTTTCCGTACTGTTTCCTCTCTCTCTTTGCAGTGAAAATTTCTCTCTTGTTTCTTTTATGTTTCTTACTTGTTTCGGTGAGACAAGACTTTTGTCCCCTTACCGGAGATGAAAGTTTTCACCCACACAGGCACCGAAAAGGATGTGGATCATCTTGTGTTAAAAGGGCCTTATTATCTTCTTAGAAATATAGGCAAATTCACACCAAAAAATTGCGCGTGCTTGAGATTACTACTTTCGGATTCTATTCATCTCTCCTACCCATATCTTTCCCTCTATTCAGACTACCAATCACTTTTAGGATACGACAGAAACGCTATACTAGATGTTATCTGGTTTGTACCTTTCTTTCTGTATCGAGCTTGTGAATTTGGTAGACTCTAGAGTTTGTAGGAAATATACAGTAGCTCATGGGATGTGTATCCTGAAGCTCAAACCTCCCGGGGGTCTTCTCCGTCGGGAAGCCATGTAGGAGACTCGGGAAAACGAGTGTTTTCAATTCAGTTCAAGATTGTTCCCATACACACAATACCCTACTGAGGTTATAAATTTACTATATTCAAGAAGCTTCTTCGCCGAGCGCAATGATGAACGTTTGTGGTGATTCTCCGTTTTGATGGTCCATCGACATTATAACCCTTGGCGGCAACAACAGAGGTGGATGAATTGGGTGAAACTCGACGTTTTTTTAAAGTTTCTAGAATGTGAGTCATGTATCTGTGGCTCGAGTTACAGTAGTTCCCCCAAAGTCTATCGCGGTGCAGTCGGCAATTGTACGATAACAGCTACCTATTCATTTACTGTTCCTGGCACTTTAAATAATATCGAGTAAGACAGTTTTGCAAAATCGGGATGTTCTGAAAGTCATGACAGTTGGAGTAGAGTTAATGAGGAAGAAAGAGTCCCCCGTAACCAGAGACTGGGAAAGTGAAAAAGAAATTACTACCTTCTCCTAGAATCTGTGGTCACAAGCACTCGCGTAGTTCTTGGATAAAACTCAAAGATTGTAACCGGAAAGCAACCTCTCTTGCGGCAACAACTGTAATCTCAACTAAGGCACCCCGGGACATAATGCTACTTTCAATCAACATTGCGAATAGAAATGTGGCGTTGGAGAAGGCAATGTCAGTGATTTAACACACAATCACTCGGGGGGGGTCTTGATGGGTTTCCACAGATCGATAAATAGACTTGGAGTGCTGGGAGAGGCCATTCCGGACGCATAGGGGCAAACCCACTCGGTACTCTCGTCCTGGTTGTGATCTAACAGTTGTTAGTTAGAGAATCACGGATAGGGTAAGCGAAGTTAGTGATTGTACATGTATTGTTCACTCGAGAGTGAAGAGTGGGTGAGGGGCAATCAAAAATGGAGAAAAGTTAGGATCTGTAACCAGGAAACGATGGCCGAATTCGGTGCGGGTTGGGGGTTGTTACACAATCGAGAAGACATATGGTGGGGTTAAAAATAAAAATAGAAAATTCAGACGATTCCTACAAGAAAAGAACACGTGCCTCCCTTACACTGAACGCCATTAAGATAAGGCTAGGAATCCCTCCTTAACCAACAACTAATGCCGATAAAATAGTATACTCGAATGGGTGTGTTGGGTCTCCAGCCCCGATGATAGGAGATGGGGGCCTCCAAGGAAGAATTTTAAATTGAACCTGGAAGGAAATGAAAGTGTAAAGAGGGAAGAGAAAGGTAGGGGTTCCGTGAGTTGTCGAACACTCTGTTGAGGTCAAAGAGCGTTGGAGTTTGTGGATTGGAAAACGCGAAGTAGTGTCGCCGCTCGTGCACGCCCCTTGGTGAAAGCCGGCGGGGGCAGCCTCAGACCGTCATCATTACGTATGTAATGTCCTCCCTCAGCGGCCCACCAGAGAGGCGTTCGGCCACCTTTGTCGGCGATATGGGGTTTGATATCTTTCCTCCTCAATAATAGCTCTACAACTCCATCACACCCATACTGGGCGGCCTTCAAGAGCGGTGTTTGGCCCTCGCAGTCTGCAAGATTGGGGTTGATATCTTCTCGTTCCAGCAGCAGCTTTACTACTCCATCGCGCCCATACTGGGCTGCCTTCAAGAGCGGTGTCTGCCCACATTCATCAGCTATATTGGGGTTGACGTCCCCCCGTTCCAACAGTATCTTTACTACTCCACCGCACCGACACTGGGCAACCCCCGGGTGCTGTATTTGGCCAAAATCACTTGGGATATCAGGGTTGACGTTTTCCCTTTCCAACCGTTGCTTTACTACTCCATCACACCTATGCTGGGCAGCGCACAAGAGAGGTGTTCGGCCATGTTTATCTGCAATATTGGGGTTGATATCCTCTCGCTTCAAGAGTAGCTTCACTACTCTATGATGCCCACACTGCGCAGCCCTCAAGAGCAGGGCCCGGCCACTGCTGTCTGTCATGTTGGGGCAGACATTGTTCCGTTTCAACAGTAGCTTCACAATTTTATTGCGCCCATTCTCGACGGCCAACAAGAGCGGTGTCTGTCCATTATTGTCTGCCAGATTAGGGTTGACGTCTCCCCGCTCCAAGAGCAGATTCACTACTCCGCCGTGACCTTTCTCGGTAGCCCACAAGAGCGGTGTTCGACCGACTTTATCAGTCATATTAGGATCGACACCTTCTCGTTCGAACAGTAGTTTCACTACTCCATCATGCCCATACTGAGCAGCCCTCGAGAGCGGTGGTAGGCCGTCATTATCTAACATATTGGGATTGACATCTTTCCTCCCCAGAAGCAGCTTCACTACTCCCTCAAGACCCTCCTGGGCAGCCCACGAGAGTGGTGTTCGGCCATGATTGTCTGGGATATCGGGTTTAACGTCTTCTCGTTCCAACAGTAGCTTTACTATTCCATCGTGCCCATCCCCGGCAGCCCACGAAGGCGGTATTTGGGCATAATTTTCCGGCATACCAGGACTGACTTCTTGCCATTCCAGCATTAGTTTGACCACCCCACCACGCCCAGACTGGAAAGCGCACATGAGCGGCGTTCGGCCACGTTTATCTCTCATATTGGGGTTAACATCTTTCCGCTCCAGCAGTAGTTTCACTACTTCTTCATACCCTTCTCCAGCAGCCCTCGAGAGCGGTGTCTGGCCATCGTTGTCTGGGATATCGGGTTTGATGTCTTCCCGTTCCAAGAGTAGCTTCACTGTTCCATAACACCAACTACGCGTGGCAGCCCATGAGAGCAGTGTTTGGCCATCATTGTCCTGGATATTGGGACTGACGCCTTGCCATTCCAACAGTAGCTTGACTACTCCATCGTGCCCAGACTGGAAAGCGCACATGAGCGGCGTTCGGCCGCGCTTATCTCTCATATTGGGGTTAACATCTTTCCGTCCCAGCAGTAGTTTCACTACTTCATCATACCCCTCTCCGGCAGCCCTCGAGAGTGGTGTTTGGCCATCAGTATCTGGGATATCGGGTTTGACGTCTTCCCGTTCCAACAGTAGTTTTACCGTTCCATAGCACCAACCACGCGTGGTAGCCCACGAGAGGGGCGTTCGTCCGCCCCTGTCTTTCATATTGGGGTTGACATCTTTCCGTCCCAGCAGTAGCTTCACTACTTCATCATGGCCCTCCCCGGCAGCCCACGAGAGAGGTGTTCGACCATGATTATCTGGGATATCAGGTTCAGCGTCTCCCCGTTCCAGCACTAGCCTCACTACTTCATCATGCCCTCCCCCAGCAGCCCACGACAGAGGTGTTCGGTCGCAACTACACGGCATAGTGGTGGTAACCTCGTCCTACGGTTCCAACTATAGCTCCAGTATCCAAAAGATGAAATCGAGCATGTAAAGAGAGCAAAACTGACTCGCAAGCCCCACTCGTTTGTGTCGAAGGTGGACGATTGATGTCTTTGCGTAAACGGAAAACGGTGCGCTTGCGGGATTCGCGATCACAGGCCTTCGATCAAATGGGTTGCCGAGGCGGTGGGCAGAAAGGGGTGAAAGGAGGAATCGAGAATACAATCAACCAAAGTGTTACCGTATCGAAGGTATCCGTCGCAGCCATGGTTTTTGTCATAAAAACGAAATGATTATTGAATCAAGGGCGGTCTAGAAAGGACACCTATATAACTTTCTATGACAGCCGTCCCTACAAATACTCTACAAAGTAGCCACCTCTACTAACCCAACGGAGCTTGGCTAATGACAAACTAAACCCAGTACACCCAATTAAGGACGTAACATAACAGGAGATTATCATATCAATCCACATAGTACGATACTCCCTCATCCCTACTCTTCCTTGCTTTTAGTTTGGGCCGCCTGTAACCTCTCGACAGATGAGGGTTAGGGTGTCTTGGCGTAAAATCCGCAGCAAAAGCGTTGAAACTATTGTATGTTCAACTTCTATTCATCTCGCATTTCTTTCTTTTTAATTCTTGTGATCCAGCAACGTGATTACTACTGTGCATTATCCCCAGGTTTCCCCAAGCATTTATGCACATGAGCGTGTGCCTGATGTTATTACCTACAAATATCACTATATGGAACAAGGGACAATTGATGCTTATTATCATAAATTTAATATGGTGAAGCCTACAACTACTCGGGGGAAGTGCCCATGATCCGAGCCATGTTTTCAATTGTGAATGCGCAATCGGCTAAGTTGGGGCGGTGGGGTTCATCCAGCCATAACTTTCCTTTGTAGATCAACGGCCAATGATTAATAAGCCGTGATAAGGAAAAAAGGTGAACGGAGAGGTGCCAAACAACCACGACGATAAAGTGATAAACCAAGGTTTAATACCTGGTTTAGCCCCCCTTTTGTTCTAGAAATATAGCTATCATACCTCGTCAGATACAGATATCGGTGATGCTTGGGAAGTCATTTTGGGAATTATTTTGTAGGGAGAGAGAGTTCCTGTGTTCACTGTTGTTTGACAGCCTGTCCTTTGCGAGCCTTCGCTCAACAGCCTGTTCACCCTCCAGGGGGGGCATAATATCCACAATCCTTGGGTGCTGCCACTAGAGCAGCTTGTATATTGAGGCCGCCTGGAAAGACCAAAACCACCACAACACCTAGATCTTGAAAATAAAAACTTGAGAAAAAAACACAAAACCTATTGACCCCGCTTAGCAATCAGAATTTTAGAAATGGGTGGGCTTGATTAAAATTATTGGTATGATTAGGAAGCCACAGATTGCGTACAGTACACAATACATAAAGGAAACAAAGGAAATTACCGCAAAAAAAACGACAAAGAGGAGCCAAAGTATGGAGAAGAGAGGAGGAAAATTAGAGAGATGAATTTATTATATTACCCACTCGTAACGCCGTGCGTTTAGACCATTCAAAAGTTGGTACAGAGGCCCGCATTCGGGTTTCTGATGCCTAATCCTTACTTGTACTATCAATAGCGTAATCACCATTGCTGTAGCTAATGAAATTCGTACGGGCGCCCATCAGAAAATTTACCCATCTCAGGAATTACGGTTTTTACAAGGGGGCCAACAACATAGGCCATGTCGAATTTAGCTAAAATTTGGGTACTGTGGAGCAGTTAAATCGCCTTATTTTTTTACTGGAATTTCATGTTTCTATGTTCAGAAAGCCGAGCGCAGGGCGTTGCCAAGGAGGATAAAATACGGGGAAATGATTTGGGTGTGATTAGTCAGGTTTCTTGTTTTTGAGGGGGAGGAGACCATAACCTCAACCATCTCAATTGTGGAGGAAATCATCTCGTAGCGAAAAGCGATTTTCTTTGTTCTTCATCGTTTTTCGTGATACTAAGAACTTTCTTCATCTCCGTTCTGCTCTGTGAATTGTTCCTTTATTTCTTCCTTGTCTTCTATTCGTTCCTTTCAAGAGATTTTTTTCTTGTCTACCGGTTTTCTTCTCCCTTTCCGTTCTGTCTTCTACGGTCCATCCTTTTCTCTTTTAAGACAAAATCGTTTACATTCTATATCAACATAGAGTGGATAGGGGTTTCGTGTCTCATCAGTACCGTGACGTCTGCACCACTGCTCGGTGACAAGGCCTGGTTTATGATCAATTGAGGTGGGTATGGCGTTGGCACCCGGTTGCGGTAAGGGTGGCGGATGCATGGCGGTCTTTATGCGGGCGCTGTGCAGTACCAATGATAATAATGTAGCTTGCTAAATTACTTATAAATATTTGATGAGTGAAGGGAGTTTATGAGTTCTGCGTTTTCAAAGTTTTGGTTTTCAGGATCTGTGCGTCGTGGCAGTCCCGCTCCTCATATGTCGCCGGAATCTTGGATCCCCATCAATAGCGACCACAATCCTTCCGCCATAATTCCTTCCCCCGCATATACACCGCAGGATCCGACCACTAACCTGCGGCAGCTAACTAAGTTGCCTTTACCATTACCCTCATCGCCCCACATCGCCGGGTCCCAACTAGCATGTTCACTAGTCGCCCACCATAGGTCGCTATGTTTCAACGCCCAGCAGAGCTCAGTACCTGTTGTGATTGCACTTTCGCCCCTTCATCCTCCAGCGCCTTCTCCATGCTCCGGAATCTCCCATCCTAAATCGCCCTTGATCCGACACGAGAGTTACCCGAAGGTCAAGGCCGCATAACTACGGTAGACTAAGCTTTCCAATGCGTCTGGGCCTCGTTGGGTTAACATGAGTTCTCCGTTGGGTCAAGTCGAGCTTGTCTGGTTGGGTCATTTATCTCTCTTCCTGGGGCTGGGCCAGGGGAGGGGGAGGGGGAGGATAGTTCAAACCGGGTTACCCCACGAACCCGAAATTTTTTACTTAATTTCCCATCTCGAAAGCTCGCTCTACCAGAGCCGAGGAGGTCGGAAACACCTATTTGCAACCACAAACATTCTGCCTCCCGGTTATTGGCACTCCAAGAATTCAACTTTCTTTCACTTCCCCATTATTTGTTCCCAAACCAACCAATCGGCCAACTGCAGTTATGGGCCTTCCCCCCGACTCTTGTACCGGTGGTGTTCTGTCGGGTCCAAAGTGCGTCGTGCGGATCTCGGACTCACTTCTATATTTCTCTTGGCATACGAAACCTGAAAGTGAGGGGAATACACTCCCAACACCACGGGGCACGCAGACCGCCAGAGTTTTCTAATGGAGAGATGGTTGTGGCAAATTGCCTTGGGTAAGGCCTCGGTCCAGAAAGTATTGATGGTATCAGCACTGGAAATTCAAACCCCCGCTGAACAGGTACCGGCAATTTATGCGATATTCACAAAAGCACCCTATACCCCCAGCAACGGAACCGACAAACTCAATACGCCTTTCTCCTACTCACCCAATGCAATACCTACTGGGCGTCCCTAGTACTTTATCGCTAGAAAAATCCGCCTCATCTCCCCACAGCGCACTCCTTTTCCACTCAATCCACCACCTTTCCACTCAACCCCCCCCTTTCGATCCAACCTACTCATTGTCAGGCCAATTCGTCCCTCCGTAGCTCAGCGTTGTCATTGAGCTCCTGGTAACGGCTAAGATAGACAATGGTTTGACTTGTTCCGCCCTCCGAAATACTCACTTCCACGATGTTGCCAACCCCTTCCCCGCCCCCGGAGGCCTTTGTCAAAACTAGCTTATAGCAAACTCCCTTGCCGTTCCCAAAATTTTAGCCGTTGCTCAGGGGAAGCCTCTGCTTGAAATCTGGGCTGGTCTCGGGGCAGCTTGTTGAGGAGATAATCCGGAAAAGCAGTGGTGGGACCAAGGCCACCCCGAATGAAGCACCCCGAACGAGAGAAGATATGGTGGGGGTGGGGGGCGATTGAGATGCTAGGTAAGAACAAACTAGAAGAAATTTATATCTCCAAATAGCTAACAACTCCGGATATGCGATAAACTCTAGAGAAACACACCTACCTAAAATCATGATCCCCTGCCATCCCCGGCAATCTAGAACTATCCCCATACCTCATGGTCCTCCGTTATCTCCAAAGCCTAAGCCCTATGCCAACTACCATATTCCAAATGGCATAGGGTGTGAAAAAAAAAAGGCACCAAACCGGATACTCGGTTCCTGATGCCCGCTGGCAACTGGAATCAACAAGACCAAAAACCTATATCCTAATCTGCTAGGCATGGGTGAGAAAAAAACAGTCCGCTACTGTGCCTACTCACTGCACACCAAAATAAAACGACATACAATAAGCGGATACCTTTTAACCACATACCTGACAATCACATAACTGCCTAACCGCATGTCCGATAGGCAATGAAACACCCATATCTTCCCACTCCGACACAGGAGTCTGGGGGTTGGGTTTCGGTATGCACGTTGCATCACCGACATGGAAGGTGTCAGTCACCGGATCCACGATCAACCCATCTCTGCTGAAAAATGCTATCGCTGGACCTAGGATTTTGTTGTCCTCACCGGAATCCTTTAGTGTTTGGAAAAATCATATACGTACAGTACCTGATCTGGATAGTGCAAACATGGAATTTTTGGAGATGGGACGGGTTAGCAGTTTACCCTGGTCATGTATACCGGATCCAATTTTGCAAAGATAAGATGCTTGATTGACAAATTGGAGACAATAAAGAATAAGAGAATAAAACAGAGAAAACCGGAACAACGCCAAAGGAAAGAAACCATAAACCATATTCCCAAAGTATCCGACCGGGTGTTCCGTCATCGCATGGTGTTGGTGGAGGCGCCGCTGCCCTTGCCCGGGGAGATCGTTGGCGCTGATAAGTCCCAATTTGAGGCAGGCGCGCTCCTGGGGTCTGTGGTTGCCTGCCGTTCAGTGCCTAACGTTCTCCCATAATGAGGCAGGCTACGGCAGTGAGTTACCCCATTGCGCTCGGTTTTGACTGGAAGCGCTGAGAGAGTATGATTCGCTGGCCTTGTGAGTATTCAATGTAGGTCTTGTAGGCATCGGAACGCCAGCGGCCAAGTGTTTGAATCTCGCTCTCAGATATTCCAACCTCCGCTGCCCATGTCGCTGCCCCTCGCCGAAAGCTATGGCCGTCCCATAGCCCATCTGTCAATACTGCTCCTCGGGCTAGGTGCTGTAGTTTTTCCACCACGTATTCTCTTCTAAATGCATGCTGTTCTCTTCTTCCCAAGGCAAACAGTGGGGCATCAAGTGGTCGGTGGTTATCAATAGCAAGTAGCTGCTGCATAGCAGTAACCGGGCATGCGTCGTCGCCACTTGCTGATATGGTAAGCTCAATTCCTTTTCGGAAGGGGTCAGTTTTCGACGATGGAAGGGTGAGTTCTAGAAAATCCCCATTCTCGGCTATTCTTATGCTCCCTTTCGAGAGAAACCATTTCGAGAATGCGGAGCCGAGGTTACGGTCACTTTCCCGGTAGGTGAACTCTCCTACTCGAAGAAAGCCAGCAAAAGCCAGTGTGAATGCCGCACGTAGAGTGGTGTTTTCATAGGTGGGAGGATGGAGGAGGGACAGGATACGGAGGAGGCAGGGGCGGGTGAGTGGAGTTCGAACACGTCTTTGGGCTTCATTATGTTCGCGTTTGATACCGTGAATCGTACGCTCGAGTCGGGGGTCAGAGAATGCTTTGCAGTCGACTCCAAGATCAAGCTGATAGTATTTCAGTCCGGAGAGGTATAGTTTCATTGTTTTAACTTTTACCGTTCCTGCGAGAGAGCATAACCATTCAATCAGCCATGCTGGTTTCGCAGGAAAACATCCCCCATGCTGATATCGGAAGTTGTGTAGAGCGCAGAATGTGGAAAAGCGAGCCCTAGGTGTGTCGTAGTTACGTCGTGTGGCTGGTGCAAGGCCACGCCATAGGTAGTGAGAGGCTATGGATGAGAGTCCTGACTGGCGTATGTTAGAAATCCATGTCTGGGGAGGCCTGTGCTGGGATGGAGTATCTGCGGGGCCAGGTCAGCAATTCTATCCTTATCAAAACGCGAGAGCGCATCGGCTAAAGCGTTATCCCTGGTGGAGATCCATCTCGCTTCCACGTCCAGGTCGTATTTGTGTGCAAGAAGCAAGCATCTTCGGAGTATCTGCATTGGAGCTCCACGGATGGTACCATTTGTGATGGCATGTACGACTGCCCAGTTGTCTACATTCATGATAAGCTTCTTCCCTTTCCACCCTTTGCCCCAATGTAGCAGGACCTGCTCAACAGCTCTCATTTCTTTACTATTAATGTGCTCCTTGCCTCGCGCTAGGTGCTCCGAGGTCGCGATAGAGAGTGTTGTCTCTGGGTGCGGGATTGGGTGTTCTGGAGTGGTGTAGTAGGCACCCAGCCCTCTCGTACTTGCCGCATCAGACCAAGCCAGAACAACCTCCCGCTTCTCGTTGGCTATCGAGCGCACTGGTTCCCGTGCAAGTGCCTCTGACCACCACGACAGGTCCTTGTAAGCCTCGCGTGATACTCTGCGTCGAGAGTTTCTCAATCCGGGAGGGAAGTATAGCTCCATGTTGTATAGCCTCCGGAGGAAGGTTCTTCCAAGTGGTACATCGGTCGATAAGAAGTTCAGATAACCGGTAATTTTCTGTAAATCCCGTAGCGAGAGAGATTCCTGATTCCTGGCATATGCGATAATACGGCGGGCCTTTTCTAGCTTTCGTCTGGGTAGGCGGATTACCATATGCTGGCTGTCGAGTTCGAATCCCGCAAAGCTGGCAATTCCCTCCTCGTTCTTAAAAGTTTTAATGCTGAGACCCAACTCGGTACATAGAGTCTCGAACAGAGTGGTTGTTTGGTGTAAATTGCTCGCTGGTGGTAAGATAAGGAAGAAGTCGTCAAGATAGTGAATGATCCGTGCGGTTATTCTATGTGCTTGGCATTGCTCATCTAGTATCCAATGAAATAGCTCAGCAAGGAGGTTGAATATATAGGGAGCGGTTCTCAGTCCGAATGTAACCTGTACGGGTACTAGGTTATGTTTTATGTTTTATTTTAAGTATCGTTGGATACTTAGTATGTTTTATGCCTTGTTTTAAGTATCATTTGATACTTAGTATGTTTTATGCCTTGTTTTAAGTATCATTTGATACTTAGTATGTTTTATGCCTTGTTTTAAGTATCATTTGATACTTAGTATGTTTTATGTTTTGTTTGAAGTATTGTTTGATACTTTGTATGTTTTATGTTTTGTTTTAAGTATCGTTTGATACTTAGCATGTTCATGCCTTAAATGGCAGGATTCGTGTATTTAAAGATCCGTGAAGTCTGGTTTTGGAACAGCAGACTTCGACAGACAGTATTCTGAATATACTCGATTGAACAGTTACCTCTTTATTGCGATCTTTAGGACTTAGTTGTTTGCAATCACCTCGAAGCCTCCGTTAGGCAATAATCTTTGTTACTCTTTAAGATCTTAGCGTGCCTACCATGAATCCCACTGAACACCTGGCTAGGCCCGGGCATAGACAGGTTACATTTTTTTAACTTCAATCCCGAGTATTGAAAGTTACAAACCTAGCACCAGGCTAGGTGGAAGACCTTCACTATTGAAGGCACTCTCAGCACAAGATCAGAGGGAAAGATCCCAAGGAGTGAGTTATCCAACCCTAAACGGAAAGGGAAGGAGCCAGCTACAAGACAATCTGAGGAAGAAGAGGTTGCCAGTCAACTTACACAAGAAGCAGAAGGACCTAGCGAAAGGACTGCTCCCGGAGAGTTTCCATTATCACCACTACCAAAGCCACCACCAGACAGCGATTCAGACTCCAGTAGTGAGTCTACTGAAATGTCATCCCAAGGAGGAGGACAACTGGGAGGAGGAGCCGAGGCTGCTCCTGCACCACAAATGCCAAAACTAAGCGTAAAGCTACTACCACCAAAACCATTCACGGGTGAAGGCAAAGACCTTGAACCTGAGGCATTTGAAAGATGGGCTAGATCAGTAGCAAACTACCAGCGATTCCACGATGTCGGTATGAGACAGCCTCGAAACGGTCATTATGTGGGAGTATACACCACAGGGTGAGCACTGGTAGTATATTTCCAAGCATCAGATGAGAACGACCACATCTCAGGAGTAGAAATGATTGAGGCACTGAAAAAACCGATCCCAATCCTCGCAAACAGACAACATACTGTTCCACAAATTCGAACCCATATCACGGAACGAAAATGGTGCAATAAGAAACATCACAGATGTAGCAACAGATCTTGCAGCGCTAAGAGAGCGATTACCAAGAAGCCACATAACCAACTATATGTTCCGAAGGCAGCTATTCAAGTGCATGACGAGACAGTTGCGAGAAGTAGTAGAAACTCAAACAAAAGAGGAAGACACCATAGAAGAGATCATCGAATGAGCAGAAACGGCCGACAACCTGTTCCGACAAATGGGTGCATACAAAGAAGGAGGAAAAGTGCCAAACACCAAGTCCTACAAGAAGCAATGCAAGCGGCCAGATACCAGAAATAGCTCCAAACCAGAGGCAACGCCTGCTAGACGAGAAAAGGAATCGAGAGCATGTTATGAGTGCGGGAAAACAGGCCATCTAGCGAATGACTGCTACAGCAAGAAAGGAAAAAGGGAAAAGCACGCCAAAATCCAAGAAAGTCTCCACAAACCTGGTAGAAACCGAAGAACAAGAGACAACAGAAGCCTGGATAAACTCAATGACAATCAACTGTTATAATGCTCTCCCCTCTTGCAAAAAAACGCTGTCACTAGGTATCAAATCTAATCAAGCATTAGAAGGACGAATCCAGATTAGCGTTGAAGAGGCCAAAGTACTATTTGATACAGGAGTGATCGGCAGGGACATTATCAGCACCACCTTTGTATCGACATACGGCATACCAACCGAACAAATGAAACCACCAGTAGTGGTACACATGGCCATGAAAGGATCAGGGTCAAACAGCCAGAAACAATACAATGTCACAATATTGATTAGGAAGATGGTTTCAAAGGACAACACCATGTTGGTTAGAAACCTAGCGAAGTACGATGCACTGATAGGAATGCCATATCTAACGAAACACCAGGAAATAATACAATGTGACGAATCCTCTATTGAGTTCCCAAACTATAAGATTAAAGTCAGGTGTGAACCAACAAGCGCCATGATTAGGGTGGCAGTTACCGACACTACTCATGCGCAAATCTTAACCGAATACGAAGATGTGTTTCCGGAGATAGTTCCAAAAACACTACCCCCACTCAATAAGGTCAACCACCATATCACAATCAAGGATGAAAGCAAGGTCAAAACACTCCCTACCTATATCGTACCAGAACAATACCTAGCCAGCTTGCAGTCATGATTAAACAGAAAGATCGTTGAGGAAGTGATTTACTGGTCACAAGCACCAGGGGCAGCATCGCTATTTGTTCAACCTGAGCCAGATGGTAGAATCCGTGTGTTGGTTGACCTAACATCCCGAAATGAGAATACCATCAAGGACGATGTGCAAATACCAAACCAGAAACAAATCCTGAACACCATTGGAAGAGCGCGATACCGAAGTTAGATAGACCTTAGTGATACCTACTTTCAGACAAGGTTAGAAGAAAAAGACAAAAAATACAACATGTTCAAAACACATTACGGAACATTTGCAAGCCGAGTAATGCTACAAGGGGATATCAATGCCCCTGCCACATTCATGCAATCAATGGAGAATCTATTAAGTGACTTACTAGGAAGATGTGTGTAGGTACACATTGACGACATTATGATATTCTCAAATACCAAGAAAGAACACTTAGCGCACATCAGGGAAGTCTGCGAAAGACTGAGAAGTGAACAATTTTATGCTAGTAGGAAGCTTGTCTTCCATTCTCCGTCTCCGTTACAACTCCGGTCATGGAAATTTACTTCCTAATCGGGAACGACTCAACACCAGAGAAACTATCACCACTTTTCGGGTCCAGCACCCTCCCCCTTGGGGGATGCTGGCCATCTCTTTTATCACTTCCTTGCCCTCGGGCATCATCTTTACTGTTTTCTCTTGAGGTCTACCCTCAAGACCGCTCCTCCTACCCCATTTCAACATCTCAGGATGTTGTTT
>QLOI01006140.1:0-12451 GCA_003313605.1 Tuber umbilicatum
TGCAGAGACATGACTGCATTATCTCAACGAAGGCTGGTAGGCTTAGCGCTCCATCGCTTCTTTCATTTGTCTAGCGAGAAGTTCTTGCGGCTACATCCCCTTAGTCTAAGTCCGTTTGTTGGAGCTCTAGACCACATGTCCGATAACCCCTTTTTTAACCCGACCAATAATTTCTATTTAAGTTATCTCATATTCTTGAGACTCCTATTAAGGCTTCGGTAAATCTTATGTCGGTCGGAATAACTATCTCACCGACAATATACGTCGGTAACTTATCGCAATCTGAGGGTTGTTTCCTTGGCAATAAACGATCGCTCCTTTATGCCCAACACTAAGCCCACCAACTCTAGGCAAAGATAATGCAGTCATGTCTCTGTGTTGTCACCGTTGTCTGAAATTGAGACTGATCACCTCAATAACAGAGGAACAACTGGTATGTTTGCATTAGGGCGGCATACTTAGACTATAGTTCATATGGCAAGGGCAACGTTTACTTCTGACTGGGAGAGTCTCGCACACCCTGAGGAAGACGAAGTAAAATAACTTAAATGACCAGAAGCCAGGAATTATTCAGGGTCTACGAGTGTTCCCACTTAAGATTGATAAGACGAAAGAATACTAGATGTTGCCAAGGGACTTAGTTAGTATAGGTATTAGATGTACTGGCGGCAGAGACTCACACGGGATATAAATATCCGAGTTCCTCCCCCGCTATTAGACAAAAAAGCAACGGAGAAGAGATCTTATCAATATAACATGTTATTACCTACATATCATATACTCTTGGTGGTTTTAGCGAAAGGAGTATCAGGGATAAAAACACGACGTCTTCCTGACGCGACAATGTTATGGAACACTTAAAAGGCTTAACCTTACTCTACAGAGCTCCGAGTTGGTTACCCGTAACACATGCTCAGGAGCAGGTAGAGAGTTACCATAGAGAACCTCGGAAATGCCTGGTAGGAAACTGATAGAATAGTATAAAAGGTTTTCCTGCCATGGCTGAGCAAACGTGGAAGGTTTTTTATACTACAAGACTGAGTTCTGAAAGCAATAAGGGAGTTGAATTAAGAAAGAGTTGAGACGAACTTATGGTGGAGGGAGCTCATGTTAGGCTTATGCAATTCTAACACCCTCCTCTGGCCCTGATAAAGGGCCGGGATGTCCTCTGTAGCATGGTAGGTAGTTGCTTGCTACCAGCAAAAATTGCGCAATTGTGTGCCTTCTGGTAAGACCATAAACGTTATTGCCGTCTGTCTGACTAGAAGCTGTTCTTGGATTTATGAGAGATGTAGTCAACACCCTGACTACTCATACAACTGGAATCCAGTGTACCATACTCAAGGATACCTGGACGAATAGAGAAACCCGTAGAATAATATGAAGATTTTATGCTTTGCCTTGACCGACTACGAATAGTCATGGGTCTGAAGAAATGGGCAGCAGTTAAGGAGACATAGCTGCAAGGTTATCTTGCGTCAGCAAAGATTATTCCCGCATCTGATGCGATGGCCTTTCAACCGGACGCACCCGGCAACTCTTTTGCCTCCTGTGTGTCCTGTGCGTCCTGCCTTGCTTTGCGACATCCCCTGGCATCCTGTGCGTCCATTGGTTTATTCCAACACAATTTTACGCTACGAGCATCTTGGCATGCGTCGCAAGACTACGTTGCATCCTGTGTGTCATGCTCTGTGACCTTTGTGTCTTGTCAAACACCTCCCATGCCACGACACCTGAACACTGTCCTAAGAGATCTTTTGCTGGAATTTCTTGTCCAGATGATGTGATACCTACCTTACATCTTTCTTGCATCCTGACGCTTGTCGAGAGTTATTTACCTTCCCAGTGAGACCTGTGTGTAGTGTTCATCGTGCCAATGCGTCCAGTTCCTCTTCACCGCTCTCCCGGTATCAAGACTCCCTTTGATGAGTTCTTCTACGTTTTTCCCTCTTCTAGATGTTTCCAACTCCGCCTCATGGCTCCCCTGTCTCCTGGCGCCCTCACACACATTTCCTCGTCCCCATAATGTTACCGGATGCTGTGGAAATTGTTCATTCCCTGGTTCTCCACGCTTAATCCGTCCCTTGGATGTTGCAGGCCCTCCCTAGTATGCATTATTGGCTGCGCATTCCCAGTTGGCACCTCTTTGCTTATTATGATACAGGTTCTTATAATTTCTTCCTCGTTTATGCCTTCAATTATTACTATTCTATTCTTTCTACATCTGACTTGCTATATATTAGTGGTAATTTTGTTTGCCCCTCGCTCTTCTCATTAGCAGTTTGCCATGTTTTCCAAACTTCCTTTAAGCAGTTTGTCAATTGGCTAAACATAAACATGTAAAACCAGTTTCCATTATCCCAGCATTTGTCAATAAATTTCTTTGAACATCCTCAAATCAATACGACTCATGACGAGCCATCATTGATCATCTTCAGGAACAAGGAAGGCAAGTCCGAGAATTGTACCAATGACGACAAGGGCAAACCTTTGCACATCTGGGTTTAGCGGGACTGTAACAAGATCGTGGAACTTGGATTGGCACCCAGTGTTAATAGCATTGAGCATCTGATTATACGCAAGTTGGTAGACTCTCCCAGTGCGCCTGTGGTCTGGGAGTTTTAGGAGGGCGATGAGCTTCCCCGGAAGCCGGCCCTGTAGTGCGTCATATATTCTCTCACCACCAGTCTGCGCTCAAACCCAATCATTACGACTCATCAGGTTCCGGAAGAGGCTGGTACCTGTTGATCCTGCCCGGTGGATGTCGTAAGCATCATTTTCCAGGAAGGCTAGGACTGGGACTGCGAGGTGCGTCATCAGCTCGACAGGAAGTCGTTAAATTATCACGTGGACTTCCAGAAGGCGTCACTCCATGGCCTAAGTCTGGCGGCTATGTCCATTCAATCCGGCGAACATCATCTTACTTGAGATGTCCAAGGCCCTGCATATATTGAGAAGGTCCGCACCTTCTAGACATTGTCCATTCAGCCACCTCCAACATGTTTGTGGCTCAGATTCATTGATAAGGGTTTCCGAATTTGGAGAAATGCCCACCGGGATTTGGATGTCACGATAATGAAGGGAATCCATGTTCTGTTGTCTTCTTCGGATCGCATGTGGTCACGCGTGGCTGTGCAAGATCTTTCATACGGCATCATTTTCATTCGCACGTCGCCATCCGTCCTTGATTTACTCCTTGTATGGGATCTCATCAAACTCCGTAGAATCCATGGGAATGTTGCCAAACTGTTATATATGATGGCGAATGTGACGTAGCAGATACATCTTTATAAAGTTAAAATGAGATTCCACATTGATCAATTCCATATATAGGTTGTTCTCTTCCTCTCAATCCTTCACATGTGAATGACATCGCTTTGATCACGCAAGCATTTAGTTCACTTCCCTTCTCTGTTGTTGTACCTCCCTCCACTGGTGGTCTATCTTCACGAGTGTGCATTTTGACACCAGAAGCTCTAGGAAGATATCCGTCGTGGCATGAAACCGATCGAGATATTATTCCATGTAGCCTATAGTCTCGTCTGTAGGTCTCCGGTATTGGGCTATCATACTGAAATCGAGTAGGGATTGAATGCAGGAGAGAGTACTAATAAAATGTATCACCTGAGTACTGTCCGGCTGTCTCAACGCCACTGCGAGAACTCCTAAAAGACATCGCTCCAGGTTCCTCCTCTCCTTTCCTTGCTACTGCGTGACTCCATGGTAGGCTTTCTTAGGGACAAAGAATCCCAGATATGGCGGTAGGGCCTTCCAGGCCTCATCAAACGCTTGAAGCAGTGCATGTTTCTTGAGAAATTCCAAAACCCAATCCATCATGTGCTTGAATAGTCTAAGATAAACGGTATAGAGTAAATCTGGCTTGTGCAGATCAGGCAATGATCTATGCTCCAGGCCATAAAACACATTCCGCACAATCTTAATACCTAAAGCGGAGAACACTCTTTGTACATCATGCCTGTGGGACTCCTCTGACTGATCCCTGATTTCCTGTTCCAGACGCTGGTATCTCACGTAATCTTGGGTGCGATCAACCTTCGCCATCCTAGATCCGAACATATCTGGCGATATCTTGCATCTAGGACAGGCGTTTGACTTCACCACATGTAATACTACATTTTCTATATGGTCCCAATCCTTGCAGCCAAGATAGGAAAACACTGGTGGAATTTCCCATCGGCACAGTCAATTGGTACACCTTCACGGCAGCATCTTGCAAGGGTTCCAAGATGAGATCCAATACTCCTTGTAGTGTGTCGGCGTTGATTTCTTTCTGTTATTGTTTGCAGAGGAGGACTGAAGGAGTTTGGGTAGGACAGGTAATAGTGCAAGAAGGAGCACTGCCATCGACCCAGGCCTATTAAGCTTGGACGATGGGAGATTCCCAATGGTAACATACATGGGCCACCCCTTCTTATCGCCGGAGAGGTTGATGAGGTGCGTCTGATCCGACATTCCAATAATTGGGACCACCATCGTGCTATGCGGAAGGATTTCCTACCATCACTTAGCATGTGTTTTCGTCAGTGAGGAGTAGATAAGGCGTTTGGCGCTATACTTGAACGTCCCACCACCAGTCCGCCTCATGCATTTCTACATATACCCTTTCATCATGACGATCGTATTCACATCGCAGTACGTAAACAAAATCATCTCGGTACGTGATCTGACGGAGGAGATACCAAATACAGTCTACCATGACCTGGTAGAAAAAAGGTAAGATTCTCGTGCTGTCATCCACTTGGCCATCAAACCATCCAAGATAGGGACCATACAGATCCAACTTGCGGAGGTGTTTCTCAAGTGTTTACATTGAGCAATAGCCAACGTGAGGGGAATTGCTGAGGCCACTTGCGTAATATTCATTGATCCGTTCCTTAGATACTTTGCCTTCTATGAACCAAGATGCCAGTTTGAAACCAACCTCATTGGCAAATGGTACTCACGGTCCCTCGCACAGATTTCTGTATTCTTCATAAAACCCCTTCATGTCCTCAACAGAATCCCCAGTACCTGGATAGTGGGTCGGTTGGCTAGGGGCCGAAGACTTTATGATAATATTTTTCTCTTCCACATCAGACTCGGGCGCAACCTCACTTTGTATGTTGGGTTGGTAAATACCAGGATCCGGGTATGATTCATGGTTGGAATCCGCCCATTCCTTCTCCTGGGCGTGCGAATCGTGTGGTAATCGATTTGGTTCCCTGTGGTAAGTATGATCGGCGGGAGGAGAAAGCTGTCCACCAGACGCAAGCAGGATGCTCAAATCTGCATGTGCCGTTCGTAGTTGTTTCTCGTACAGACCCGCACACACGTATTTGTACCGACAAAATGAACACTTGGTTGACATTGCCAGAGTGGGAAAAGTAAGTTTTTAGAATTCTTTACATACAGTAAGATGAGCGATATTTGCGTTTGCATATGTGGACATAATGTGGGGCCAAGCATTTGAGGTGCTGATGGGTTTAGTGAATAAGGTAGGTGTAGTGGTTAAGCGCATGGCACCAATAGGTCATGTGAGATCAACAGTGTTTCCTTCCAGATACTAGGTTTCATCCGTCCTCAAACATATGTGATTCAGTTTCCGTGTTGGTGTGTATATGCAGTTCTATTTCTCAACTTACATATTGAAAGGGCCCAGAATGTATTCAGTGACTAAATTTGAAAAAGTTCTAGAAAAATATTCAAGATGTCAAGAACGTCAGGAACACCGATGTATAAAGCGAATAGATCTTGACAGCAGGAGTTCCATACCAAAATAATACCCACCACTTACAAAACTCCGACAATATCACCATTCGCATCGGTTCAGATGCTACATACACAACGCCTACGATACCAACTTTGCCCTTAATTCAGACGACATGGCCCATAATAACAACAACCTGCAGTACATCCACCCGCTGAATGGCAAAAAGGGAGAGAAAGGCAAAAATGGAGTCAAGGCTCAAGCTCTTGCAGGACAGGCATACTACCTCCCAGCAATTAGTTTTGATGCAAATTTTGGCAATTTGATTTCCTGCGGCCCAGGGATTAAGCAGTCCAAAACTGTCCTCTACTGCGCAGGGTATGATGCAAAGCTGTATAAGATGTAGCGATCGGCTGTAAAAGCTCAGATGTCAGCAAGAGGCTTTACACGCCAAGATGCGCTAACAAGTGCGGAGTTCCGCGAGACTGTCAATAGGATGAGAGGATTGCACACTGCAGGCGATGCCCTTGTAAGAGCCGATGCTGGTAACAATGCCGCCAGGATTTGGGAAACAGATGTGGTCATCGTGTATCTCATTAAAGACTGTAGAATCATGTTCAGAGCTAGTCTTCTAAGCCATCCTGCAGGGTAGGATGCCAGCGCTAATGCCTCAGCGCAGATTGCAATTAATGTGGTGTTACTGCCACTGATTGGGCCATCACAATAGGCCGTAAATACTTCCCGAATCCCGGGTTACTGGCTCGATGTGCCCGCGAGGGCCCCGGCTGCAAACCATAACCTGGTTGTTGACCAGAGTGCCGTACAAGCTGAAGAGGGTGACCAGGATGGCAGCCAGAACGCCAATCAACCTGACGAGGGGGACCAGGAAGGCGACCAGAATGCAGAACTGTTACACCCGAGGGTGGGAATAATGTAGCTCAAGCACCTGCACAGGCACTCCGTCGCCGATCAAATGTTCAAACAGGTTAGTCCTGTTCTACACAAGATCTTGGATTCAAGTTTTCACTTACATATGAAGGAAATTTAGATTGGGCGGCACCGCTTGGATGCCCCCGCATGGTGCGTATTGCTTGGGTCCGACCATCAATCCCTTACACAGGTGTGTCAAACAATGAAATAGCGAATTTGGATGATTGTCCGAACTATCATCCACCTAATTGGCGTGCACCACATACCTCCATGGTACGATATAGTAAATTGGATTCCCGTGGTGTCCGTAGATTGTGTGCCATGATTTTGAAATGGGTACATTTTCACTGAATTCACTATCGCCCCGGTGCTACTGGTGACAGAAGTCAGTTGCTCTACCAGCATCCTGACATATCGCTAGCTCAGTTCAAGACAATTTGGATTGAAAATGATGTATCACTGTGCTCCTGGCTGCTCTCTAATGCAGTTCTACAGAACCCACTAGATCTCCTGATCTATGGTTACCACAACGAAGATGACGTAATACCGAACGGTCCAGAATTGTGGTGGCGTCCATATCTCGCGGAAGAAGCTGTACAAGATATAGCGAACCATCCAGTCGCACAGGATGATCAGATGCATATCGGGAGATGGGCGTAGAGTACCTGGGCCAGAGACGGGGCTGGAGACGGGGTAAACACTGCCGGAACAGGAAAAGGGTCCAGAAAGGTAATATGTCTCAGGATCAGGGTCAGCACCCAGAGATGATAGTCACAACGCCCTTGGTAGGTCGGCGCGTGAACAATCCTGACGGTGATGACGAGATAAATACCAGACAGTCTCGTGGCACAGATGTCAAATCACGCGCTGAAGAACACGCTCCATCTCCCGCTCAGCTCCTGGGAATCAAGACCTGGTTCCAGAATCAACATTTTTCTAGTTTATGTCTACCACCGCCTACCCAAAATAACAGACAGATGGGCAGCCCTTCGTTTGACATCAAAAAGGTTTTGAATATATAGCTAAACTCAAATAAACAACGACTCACCGGTTTACTCCTCCCCTCCGGTGTATTAAACTGAGGAACAGAAGCGCTGCGCGTCGATAGACGTCGAAAACATTCTGGGTGTGGGGCCGCGAAGTCGGTCTCTTGTGTCAGTTGATGGCGACACACTGGTACGCGACGTGATGGATTTGTCTTCCCAGGTTGATGATGTTGGCGATGTGCTTTACGATAGTGAGATTTGTGGTAAATCTAATCTTTTCATGGTATCAGTTGTTCGGAGTATTTCCTTCATATCCAAACAAACTCTCCACTCCTCCCATCTATCTTGCCTGGCCCGACACCCATTGTTCCTACGAGATAGTAGCCAACCTAGGGCTATGCAGAGAGCATCCCAGCACACAGTAGAGGTGGTGTTGGGGTAGTTTTTGATTTTGTGCCTATATATAGTGAGATTGCCGTATAGTCCGTCTCTTGGCATCAAACAACTAGCTGCGGCTTGAAAGCGTATTTTCTACATACAATCAGGAAAAGTAATCAATACTGGGGATTGCCAACCATGTTCGCAGTGGTTGACCTACATTCTGTACCAGTGTTTTTAGCTCCTCAGTCGTGATGTGTGCAGGGGGATCGTGAGTCCGGACATATTCGGCGTCAATTGATTGGAAGACGAATTTTCTAGAACAACATCTCAACCAGGTGTATCTAAACCACAAACTTCATTAAACAGCTCCCAGGCGACGTCATGTGAGTGCAACGGCCACTAGGGGTATGAGACAGCTTTCTCCCCACACTTACCACTTCCCACCTTCCACCGCCATCTCCATCTCCCCCCGTCTTGAACCCAGCCTCCCCACACCAGGAACACATCTGACCCAGTCTGGCACGCATCTGCCCCCGCCTAGAAGTGGGTTTCAATATCATTCCTCTTTCTTTTTCTTTCTTAGTACTATCGAAACCTGGCTACGCAGCGCATATACATCCCCCCGTTTCTAAAATTTAGCTGCTACCCCATATATCTTTCTAATGCCCTCTTACCACAAATGGCCACGCCAAAGAAGACGCAAACGCCAGCTGACTGGACGAAGTAAGTATATACACCCTCCACGTTTAATAAGCACTAATATTAATCATGCGGCCTGCCAGGCGCTCAACCAATTAACCAATGACTAGCTACGCCCTGGATGGTAAACACAGAAATTCTCTGCCACGTGCTGTGACCGTCATGGCTGCTGAAAAGGGGTACATAAACTCCCAAAGTTTATCTGTCCTGACGGCTCTACATTTCGGCACGCTTAGATAACACTTATCTGGTTATACCAGGCGTACGTAGGGGAAGCCGGAGTTCGACCCAGATGTGGAAGATTCCCAATCATTAAAATTTTGATATATTTTCCAATTCAAAAACAAATTTACCTCCTCGTGACAGGGGGTTCTATGGTGATATTGCTTACGCGAAAAGCTGGTGTGGCTTTGACAACACGAGAGGTATCACAGCACTATACAATAAGTAGCTTGAAGAAATCAGAGCATTCATTACCTAACACTCTTAGGACCCGACGAACCTGAGTGAAACGCAATTGGCATTGGTCTTAAATATCGCTTGCTCTCTTCCTCCGATTTCGTCTGTCGTTACCGGAGCTCAAAGTTAACTTCAGGAAATCCAGTGTTCACGTGCTCGAATGCAAGATAAAAATTCTGGTCAAGGATGTTCACAAGAAACCATCAAACTACCATTAACTGTTGCAACACTGGTAATGAGAGTGCTGATATCTTTGGGAGGGGTCAAAGTAAGTATTCGGTTCTCCCGAGTTCCGGTATCATTGTAATAAAAGATCTTCCAAGTGGTTAAAACAGATTAGATACTACCCTTTTACCCGCAGCCGATCACAATTCATATAGTCCGCACAACAGGTGCTCCTGCCGCCGAACATGCTCTTTTGAATCACCCCTGGGACCCTGCTCATCCTGGCCGCAGCATGGTGTGCGGCAAGCTGGATTCTCCAAATTTACACCTTCTCATGAGGACGATCAAGGTAGAAAGAGTGGAGAGCAAAATGGGCTACACAAGATACTTGATCGATGCGACCAGTCACACTGTGCGGGAATTATGTCGGGAGCCCCAGGTTCCTCTCCCTCTGTCCAAGCTCATTTTCTTGAACGGAGATGATGATATCCAGGCATGGCTGCTGGCAAACCAGGAGGAAAAAGATCTACTGGATCTCCTCCTCCTGAAGTCGCGCCAAGATGAGGGAGAGAAGCCTGGGCAGATGCCACAACCTGCTAGGGGCACATATCCATTTTTTGACCTGGACATCTGGAAGCTGGAGGCCAATGAAGACTTATTTCGGGAGAGGTCGGCTGAGGACTATGACAGTGGCAACGCGGACGGGACCTTGGATGACCAGGACGGGACTGTGGACGACGCCAAGGACCAGTGGGTGGGAGCAGGTGTGGAAGAGGAGTTAGTAGACTTGTATACCACGTGGCCAATCGTCGTCAATGACGATGAAAATGAAAGTTTCAAAACCAAACCCGGGCTTAGTTAACAGCATGATGATAACTAGGAAATTAATTACACACTTGGGCCGAACAAGTGGCTGCCTGCCGATCTCGACGTAAGACCTATTTACCGCGTTCTTCCGACACTATCTCTGTTGAATCTTGGATGCCGGCCCCAGCGTCATCACCTAACCTGTCAACCACCTCTTGTAAACCCACAACTACGGCTGCGCTATCTAGAGGTCGTTCTGCTGTCTAAAACATTCCGCCGCAAGAGAGTCAAGACGTGCCGGACGTTCGAATAAAGAACAGGCCTAACAGGCGAAGGTGATTCTCAAGGAAAAGCCCAGGCTAGTGGACTTCTCCGTTGACAACGGCACCTTTGACAGCGTACCAGCACCCGATGCGACGGAGACGGGCGTTAATCATTTTGCTGAACCCACAGCCAGTGCCCTTGATAGATTCACGCCACCCCCCTAACCCCCCCTGGTCTACGCCCTGTCCTACCATCCCCCCATTCCCCCCCCACTCCCACCGCCAGCTTGCCTGCCCTCCCTGCTATCCCCCTTGCACCTAACACAAAGCTTGCTCATGTTGTGTTTAAGGAAACGAAGGGGCAAGGCAACGGAAAGAGATAGTGTGGTGGACGTCGCTATTAATCTCTTTGGCCTAAATGTTTTTCATTTTGTGCATTTGGTTCTGGTCGGTATTCCGACCAATACTTACTTACGGTACTCAAGTTGGCATCTAGTACCAAATTTTTTATTCTTCTGATTTTCTGCGGGAGGTTTTTCTTTCACCTTCGGTATTACTCGTACCACGTACTCACCCTGGCATCTGGTATCATGTTTTCTTCTGGCTTTAGTCTAGTACAGTGTTTGTTTCATATACGGTACTGTATCGCTCCCAGTGTTTGCTCACTTGGGTGTTGTGCACCATGTCCTATCCTGTTTGCGTATGCATACCTTTATCAAGATCCTTGTTACGTGTGTTTTTAAGCACCGATGACTCGTATCCTGGCTCGTAGCCCATTCCAACGCCCTATATCTCTACGCACACCCTACGCCCATATCACGTAGTCGCGTACTAGACCGATGTTATACAATTCTTTTTTCATTTTTTTTTTTTCATCCTATGTTTATTGATTCTGGCCCAAAGACTTGCATGCAGCTCGCCCTATGGCATACAAAAAGCCTTAATTCCAACGCTGTAACAAATGAAATAATAAAACTCAAATATTGCAACAAGTTCTTCAAAGTGGGAAAACAAAATCCCTAGCATCGCCAACCATGACTAACGTAAAAAGTAAAATAACCTCAAACCAAGACAACAGCCCAATCCAAGGAGAGTCATAAGTAAGGAAACCCATCATCATAATCACCACCCATAGCTGACGCCATGGGCATCCAACAACAATAATAGTAAGCAAGTAAAGACAAGCTGGAAAAGTAAACCCTCAAGGCCTCAGGAGGAGGAGGCAGGGGAGGATGACAAGGGCACCGGCGAGCCAGGTGGGGGCGGCGCCGGTGGGGAGGCAGAGATCACGGGAGGCATGCTGGGCGGGAAGCCAGTGGCCGTTGCAGAAATGTATCCGGCCAAGTCGATAATAAGGGGGGCCGAGGACCAAACGGGGGCTTCAGGCGCCAGACTGGAGATACCCTGAAGGTGGGATGCTCTTTCCTGGGCCTTAGCAGGGCAGTGAAGGATAGCGTGATCGAAGGTCTACTCTGTTTCCTCGCAGAAGGGGCACAGGGTGGAGGCGTCACGGTTGGACCAAGAGGTGTGGGCAGCAGGTAGCTCTTGCCGGCCCTCATCTGATGAAGACGGCCAGCTGAGAATTTGGGCAAACCCATGAAGACACAAGGAGCAAAGGAAGGAGGGAACCTATAGGAAGGGGGGGGCGGCAAGGCAGCCCAGGAGGCGAAGGTGGAGGCGACAACCTTGGACTTAAGGGAGCCATACAGTGGGGCACCCGCCGGATTGTACAGGCGGGGAAGTAGTAGGTGAGGAGAGGCTAGGGGGAGTCTGTCTGGCAGGAGGTCTTTGATAGAGAAGGCGATGGCGTTGAGGGGGAGGTGGCGACGGAAAGGAGAGGGGGCAGTGGACCAGAGGCGGGGACGGTAGGAACCACGCAGAGGGGCCAGGAGGTGACGATGTGTGGGGGCGCACCATGAGTCTCAAGTAGGGACACGCGGATCGAGGCGGGGAGACGCGGGGTTGACATGGGGCGGGGAGCAAAGTAAGCGGAGGGCAGCTAGCTGTCTTTTATGCTGCAATGCTAGGGAGATTGGGGGGAGGGAAGCCTCGCG
>QLOI01006146.1:0-17207 GCA_003313605.1 Tuber umbilicatum
TAGAAATCATAAAAAGAGGCAGCGATAATCTAAAGGGAGTTTCTCTCACTCATTTTTACAGCCCCCGCTCCCCGCCTCAGTTACCTCGTTCCTTGCTCCTGAGCTGCCCCTGTGAGTGAGGTAGAAACCAAACTCGGGCGAGGACATCATTTCTTTTCTTTCAGACAATCACAATTTAAGCAAATATGGCGTATGATAATCACTTCTATTCCTCGAGGCTCTAATTGCTTATCTACTTACAGGAGCGGTGGTACGGGGAGTTACAACACCATTAAGGGTAAGCCGGAAGCCTCCCTGTTCAGACCTGGGGCATTTTTATTCACTTCAAAATTCATCAGTGGTTGCTCGATTCCGTCCGCAGAACTCAACGGAGATAAGGGAGGGCGGTGAGCCGATTGTGTCGTTTCCTTCAGAAGACACATGCGAACTTACGGTATATTTGAAAAATACCCAGCTATAGCGGTCCGATAGCTTACATCTTCTGTAGAGCAAAGAGGCCGCTGGGGCTTTTACCTTTGACCGAGTGTTTGACATGAGCTCCAAACAAGCCGATGTTTTTGACTTTTCTATCAGATCTACAGTCGACGATATTCTCAATGGTTACAACGGCACTGTCTTCGCCTATGGCCAGACGGGCGCGGGCAAGTCTTACACCATGATGGGCGCAGATATTGACAATGAATCCTCCAAGGGTATCATCCCGAGAATTGTGGAGCAAATTTTCGCCTCGATCTTAGCTTCTCCTGGTAACATTGAATACACTGTCAGAGTCTCATATATGGAGATTTACATGGAACGGATCCGAGACCTGCTTAATCCTGCGAACGACAATTTGCCGGTGCATGAAGAGAAAAGTAGAGGTGTTTACGTCAAAGGCTTGCTGGAAATTTATGTGTCAAGTGTTCAGGAGGTCTACGAGGTTATGAGGAGGGGTGGAAGTGCTCGCGCTGTCGCTGCAACCAATATGAACCAAGAGTCCTCGCGATCGCACTCCATATTTGTCATCCAGATCAACCAGAAAAACGTCGAAACAGGCTCACAGAAAGCTGGTTACCTGTATTTAGTTGACCTGGCTGGTTCCGAAAAGGTCGGCAAGACTGGTGCTTCCGGGCAAACCCTTGAGGAGGCCAAGAAAATCAACAAGTCTCTTTCCGCTCTCGGAATGGTCATCAACGCCTTGACAGATGGAAAATCTACCCATGTCCCTTATCGAGATTCAAAACTCACTCGTATACTCCAAGAGTCATTAGGAGGTAATTCTCGAACAACCTTGATCATCAATTGTTCCCCTTCATCCTACAACGACGATGAGACACTCTCAACTCTCCGGTTTGGTATGCGCGCAAAGTCTATTAAAAACAAGGCAAAAATCAACGCGGAATTATCGCCGGCCGAACTCAAGTCCTTGCTCATCAAGGCTCAAAACCAAAACCTTACATATGCCGAATATATTGCTTCTTTGGAAGGGGAAGTTACAATATGGCGTAGCGGTGATCCGGTGCCGAAGGAGAAGTGGGTGCCCCCAATCAAGGTTGAGATGCCTAAAGTAGATGCCAGAACCCGACGGGCAGATACACCGTCCAAGCTAGCAGCTGCCGAGACGGCCCAGAGCCCATCGCGTCCAGAAAGCCGTGTTGAAGTGAGATCATCAACACCAGTTATTCTAGAAAAGGATGAGAAGGATGAATTCCTCAGGAGAGAGAATGAATTGCAAGATCAATTGGCGGACAGGGAATCTGCGTTGGCGGCGTCTGAAAAAACCTTAGCTGATCTTAAAGAAGAGCTTGCATTTTTGAAAGAACACGACACCAAAACTGGCAAGGATAATGAAAAGCTCTCAAGTGAGGTCAATGAGTTGAAGCTGCAGCTCGAGAAAGTCTCGTTCGAGAGCAAGGAAGCTCAGATCACAATGGATGGGCTCAAAGATGCGAATTCCGAGCTTTCCTCCGAGCTAGACGAAGTTAAGCAGCACCTTCTTGACGTCAAAATGTCAACCAAAGAGACCTCGGCCTTGCTAGACGAAAAAGAGAAGAAGAAGGCTGAGAAGATGGCTAAGATGATGGCTAGTTTCGATCTGGGTGGCGAGGTCTTCTCAGATAATGAGCGGATGATTAGGGATGTCATACATCAATTAGATGCAATTCAGGGCAGCTCTGCCTCCGGCGAAGGAATCACAACTGATGATATCAGAGACCTCAGGGCTAAGTTGGTAGAAACCCAAGGTATTATACGCCAGGCAGAGCTCTCACTCAATGAGCGATCCGAAGAACAAGATTTGGGCCAAAAACGGCGAGAAGAGCTCGAAGCAAGACTGCTGGATCTTGAACAAGAGTTTGAGGAGCTACTAGAGAGAAATCTCTCTGACGAAGATATTGCGGAGGTCAAGGGCCGGCTTGAACAGGCGTATTTCAGCAAACAAGACGTTGAGGCCCAGATGCTAGAAGATTTGAAAAAGGAGCTTTCCAAGAAGATTGTTGAGAACGAGAAGTTGAAAGGTTCCGTGGACGAGCTACAGCGAAGGGTTAAAGCTGGTACTGCCACGAATGGCACTGCCAGTGCTCTGCCTGGTGGCAAAACCGTCGCCCAACAGATTGCTGAATTTGATGCAATGAAGAAATCTCTCATGCGTGACTTGCAGAACCGTTGTGAGCGGGTAAGTTTCACACCTTTCCTGTCGCAGCATCAAACACTGACCACCGCAGGTTGTCGAGCTCGAAATCAGCCTCGACGAAACGCGGGAGCAATACAACAACGTTCTCCGTTCGTCGAATAACCGAGCACAGCAGAAGAAGATGGCCTTCCTCGAACGAAACCTCGAGCAGCTCACCCACGTTCAGCGGCAGTTAGTTGAACAGAATAGCACGTTAAAGAAGGAAGTTGCTATCGCTGAACGCAAGCTTAATGCTAGAAATGAGCGGATACAGAGCTTGGAAAGCCTACTTCAAGAGTCCCAAGAGAAACTAACCGCTGCTAACCATAGGTACGTGCTGCTCAATCAGAGTCCACAGTTTTGCCTCGCAAATGCTAACATGGTAGTGGTGACCACAGATTCGAGGCGCAGCTCACCGCCGTAAAAGAGCGGTTAGAAGCTGCCAAGGTCGGAACCCGGGGAATTGGAGGAACCAACTTTAACCTTCAGGGGTCTCGAATTGCGAAGCCCCTCCGGGGCGGTGGAAGCGCATCTGGCGATGCCAATGGAACACCAGTGCCACTCTCTGGTGTCCAGGGATCTGCAGCCCAGCAAGAGGCCCATCATCCGAAGCGCTCTTCATGGTTCTTCGACCGAAAATAGAGATGAATACAGTAAACTGATTGGGGTGTTATGAGTAGACATTACTAAACGGGTGGCCAACGCTATAAACACGATTGATACCCAGTGGATCACTAGTTGTGACAGAAGCTCGTTGTTCTCGAATAATGAACCCGAAATGCCCCCTTCTTTATGTCTATTATGTTCTCATGCTATTATTTATTTATTTTTGACTTTTTTCCTCTTCATTTTCCTCTGGTGGGGGGTTGGCTGGGACTTGGAGGCGGAGTGCACGAAAGGGGGATCTGGCCATATCACGAAATGGGTTATTTAGGACTGTAGTAGATTCCTCGATTCGTTTGCTTAAATTACAGTTTTATCGACAGCTATTATTTCTTACTACCCCCCCCCCTCCCTCCCTCAGTTTCTCTTTTCTTCCTCCACTCACCTACCCTCCCTCCCTCCTTTTTCGCTCGATACCGAAAGTACCTCTTTCCGTGCGGGTTCATGCGAGCTACTACTAGCTCAGCGTGTCACTTAGAATACGATAGCCCTGCGGCTTGTTCAAATGCAATTCAACCCTGATAATACTTGGCAATATCTAAAGTACCTGGAAGGCGAGCTACCGGTACCTAGTTGTGGCGCGCTATTTCTAAATGTTAGGCACTGACACATACCGATGGATACCTTGGTAAAGACAGGGATTCCTTGGTGGATTAACCCACTTGAGTAAACTACTGGCGATGGTTCAGGTTTATCACAGGTATGTGTACAATGTACTTGTGCCACAACTTGATAACTCGTTTTTTCCCATCCTGAATACCTAAGAAATATGATACTTGTAGCCGAAGGATGCGAGGCACACACCTGGCACTGCGCAATATCTGGTAACTTCCCGAGTACTGTGGCTCTGCAGCGTCGATGCCCTGCCATTTACTACAAGCTTGATTGCGACATACAGTGCCGCTGTTTGACCGTTGAATAGGAGGGGGTAGAGGACCAACATACGTTGGTGGTTTTTAGCCAACCCTAAATCCCAGGACGCGAAGCAATCCACCTAGGCACTGGCATTCGGAGGGTGGGCGGGTGCAGTACAGTACACCACTGGTTCCGGCTGGATGGCTAGACTATATGGCCCTTCTAAGGAGAGTTGTTTTAATGTCTCCCTGATATGATACAGGTACAGTACTGTACCTATACTACCTTACGAGAACCACTCCACTGTATGAAACCTGAGCTGCCGTGTAATACAATAATAATTTCTCAATATCTTGCTCTACCAATACCCGACATCTACTAATGTCCCGACAGTGTGGGATACCGCAGGTGTCGGTTGGCTTTTATACGATACAGCACAGATAGTAAGTGCCCAAACCTACCCGAGTATTGTGGGGGATAGGTTGTTTTCCTTTTTCTCTACACAATAATGTGGGCTAACCACCTGCCGCCAACTGGTGGGATGAGAAGGTACTGTACGCATATCGTAGTACGAGTACTGTACCAATATCGGTACTTTATGGCGTTTGTCAGACCGTTGATCTGGCACTCCATTGAAAAAAGATTGGCAAAATGGCCAAGGAAACGAGCCCCTAACCCTGCATAATCCGCATCCCAGGGGCATAGGTATGCGTGGAGTATGGTGCCTGCTGGTGCAGTATCGTGCGAGTACTGGTGGCCCCTTGCCCCTTTCTGGTTCTCACGAATACAACGGTACGAGTAGTAGAAAGCTAATATTTCTCTTCGATAAATTTCCTCTTTTGTTAGAAATGCAAGGCTATCTCTTAGTGAACGGTAATGCTGTGGAATGCTGGTAGGATACAGAGGAAGATTTTCCTGATATATCATACTGGTGAAGCGCAACATTGCACAGTTCGGTACTGTGCTCACTCAGGTACGTTACATACTGTACGAGTATGCTCTGCTACGAGTATCTTATCATCCGAGCACTTCGGGAGCAGCACATGATAAACCCCCGCCTCATCCATCCTCGACGAAATAATAGCACAACTCGCTAGCCCTCTTTCCACCCCCCCACAACTCCCTGGCAGCGAATCTTCCTTCGGGGAATTAAACTCGGAGTCGTCACGGGGTTTTGATAGAATATCATACTGTTCGAGTACTCTAACATCCGACCAGGCTTCAGGGTCCAAGTACCAGCGCAGGTCCGATATCGAAAACTAGGGGAGCATCGTCCTCTTGGAGAAAAGATAAAAATCCCAAGGGACTGCCCACACCCCAAGCCCTCTCCGTTCTCGATTCGAGTTGTTGGAGAGTGAGAAGAGAGTGAAAGAAAATAACTACGCATAACTTATAGGGCCATCCCGTCTTACCCCCTCCACCCAAGTGCTGGTCACTGTAGCGTTAGGAAAAGCACACTCAAAGTTACCTTACCCCCCCACCCCCATACCCATTAGCGTCCTTCACCTAACTCCACTCACTCGCTACTCAACGTTTCGACTTGTCCAGCCAGGCCTTACCCTTTCCTCCTTCCTCTCCTATCCACCACCAACGTCCCTCCCTCCTTATCGCCTGTGGAAGGTTCAATCCTCAACCAACTAAACATATATTACTTGGCTTGCATCGCGTCTCGCTTAGACCCGAAACTTCAGCTATTAACTGGTACTTAGTTCTACTATTGCATCCGTTTGTCTCCCCTTCTACCTAATTTCTGATTCCGATCTCTAACTGCTCCACCTGCCGCCAGCTTTTTTTTTTCCCCATCCCCCCAGCCAATAGCGTTGTCGTCTCCCCGCTTGCTTTCTGCTTTTCCGCATCCATCCCACAAGGCTCTCTGCCATTCGCGACAAACCTCTTCCTACCGCTTGATCTTCCACCCGGATTATCAACCTCACCCCGTCCTCAGAGATATAGTCCTGATCCCGCCACACCTTCCGTCTTGTCAGGTTTCACGGACCATGACAACCTTTCCCCCCACACCTGATGCGTCTCCCAAGGTCAAGAACAGCTTGCTGTTGAACTCCGTCCCGTCCCCTGCAAGCTCCGCAAGTTCCGTCACCCTTGCGGACGAACCATCTGCCTATGTTTCGGCTGAGGATGACAATTCCTCCTCACCTTTGGCCGCAACTGCTTCCCCTCATGCTCACGGTAACTCATCCCCGACTACTCCTCAATCAATAACCAAGTCGCCAAAATGCGCGGAATCAGAGACAGCTCCGCGCATATCACCACCCTCGTCATCTGCGCCCACCGGAAACTCCCAGCGCGCTCCGGCCGGTTTCGATTCACTCCCGCTCACAGCCCTGATGGAAATCTTTAGGCATGCCCTTCACGGCGATTGTGGCGAGATATCGTCCAATTTTATCGAATACACCGACCCCCGATTTCTGAATCACAATTTCTGTGCGCTGCTGGAGCGTAGGAGATTGCTTTCTCGCCTATCTCGCGTTAATAAATTCGCCCGTGCCTACCTTCAACCGCACTTGTACTCGCCTGCTGCAGTTACCAGCATGGCCGAGCTAAACTCGTTAAGTGGGTATTATTATCCGGAGGTTGATTGGAAAAAGAAGGGAAAGCAACCGGTGCTGGAAAGAGATGGCAACGTCAAGCCACGGCTCCCAGCGAAGAGGCGCAAAACGTTTAAAGGACTTGGTCGGAAGGTCAAGGAATTGGTGGTCATAATTGCTGGCTTACCTGGGGGCATGTTGGAAGATAATCCCTCTGCGAGATGGCCTAGTTGGTATATCGAGGACTGGATGAGATATGATTTGGAGGCACTGGCAGTAGAGCGACTTACTATTCTAGCCCCTTCGCAGGGTAAACCCCCCCCTCTCTCAAATTAACAATCGGCTGTGAGACGTGTGAAACAAAAAAGAAAAAACAGAGAGCTAACCATTCTTAGTTACCGCTGCCACTGTGTTATGTTCTACAATTCCAAACTATCAAACAATAAGGCACCTTCACATAGAAGTTAATATCGGTCAACCTGCCTTCGCCCCCGAAACTCGCTTCTACAACCTAGCGGCCCACGACAGTACAAGAGACCACCTCTGTCCCCGCCTCGTCCTCCACCACGACACCCTTGAATCCCTAACTCTCCGCAACATCCACGTCTGTCGACACCTCTTCGACCAGGCCAACACTTGGCGACGCCTCCGACACCTAAATGTTACATTCCACAACGGCCTTCGCGGTCTCTGTTGTGCCGACACCAGTGCGACCAACGAACCCGCAACCCCAGAACTAGAAGTCAGCGAGACTAACCGCAAAATCTGGGAATTCTGCCAGCAACGCCAGTACCTCACCATCGAGGTGCTCGCCTGGTATGACTTCTGGTCCGCTATGCCCGGTGAATCCGTCTGCTCGTGGCGCACCATCAGCGGGCTGTTGTACCGTCGCGCGACACCAGGCGGACAGCTCGTTTTCTCGCCGTACGAGTGGTGGAAGGCGCTATCCGATGGCACAGGCTGTTACACTACGGCTGGCCCTTCTCCGACCGGAACTCGCATTGCCAACGATAGTGCCGGGGAGGAAGTAGAAGAAGAGGAGGAAGCAGAAGAATGCTCCGAAGACCAGGAGGAGGAGGAGGATTCTATCCTGCTGCTCGATACGCGGTTCTCGGATGATCTAGATGGCTGCCTAGATGAGAGTAATGGCGGTGTAGCTGTTAGTCAGGAGGAGGATATCGCCATTCTGTGCGCTGCTACGAGACCGCGCCAGATGAGGATCTTGTGATAGTCTCTTATTCTCTTTCGTTGTCTCCTTTTCCTTACCTTCTTCATCTTCACCTCCCCCCACCGTCTCCCTCTCCGTCTCCCTCTCCGTCTCCCTCTCCCCCTCCCTCTCCCTCTCCTTCCTCACCTTCTTTCTACTTCTCTTTGACACTCTAGGGTACTTTCCTACACCTCCTTCTTCGAGTTAGGGTCAAAATGGATATGGCGTTTGTTTATATTTTAGTTTAGTTCATTTTCTACACAATTTCTTTCCTTCTCTCCCTTTTCTGGTATTTCCTCTCATCGGTATTCGGAATCTCGACCATTCCACCTTTTTTCTTCCCTTTTCCCCCTCTTTCCTATCTATCTATCTTGCATACGGGCGGGTTGTGCTCTGACTACCTCAGAGCGACGGGCAGGAGAAAACAAAGAACAAACGCAAGGACCTCCAGGTTTATATGTTTGTTCTTCGTTCGTTATTTTAGTAGAGTGGGGTTTACTTTTCTTCCTCTTCCCTTTTCCAAGTTACTTGTCCGCTTCAAACTCACAAAATGCACGAATAGGAATCGGGATAACGGCAATTGGGTAGCTAACTGGCTGGGTAACTTATGGTATGGGTAGGAGTTTCAATTTTGCCTTTTTTTGTTTCTTGTTTCACTCTTCTCTTCTACTTCCTCCCGGCTACTGGAACGATGGATGTATCACGCTGGCTGGCTACCGAGTCGAGGTTACGGATGGAGTATTGTAATTTATCACACAAAAAGTAGGGGAACAAGAACAGGAAGAAAAGAAAAAAATAAAACAGGTTGCGACAGTACATAGCTTGTCACTCGATGTTTGGGAGTTAATTCACGATTTCAATTATTTCATTCATGTCACTTCATGGATAGATGGGACTTTATGAGGCACGAGCAGAAAGGGGAATGGGAGCCGCAATGCAAACTATGTTATAAAACGAATAAAATGTTGAACCAGAGATTTTTTTTCCTGCTGTACCTCTTGCCTCCATGATCACCACTATTACCAAAGAAAAAGCAACCCCAGTAGAAGAGATGGTGAGAGGCCCAGAGAGAAGAGAGAAAAAATCGGTCACGTTACGCAAGAGACCTACTTCACTTCATCGAAATTGACTCCGTACTTCTCCGCCAATCTCTCTCTCCTACGTTCCTCCCATCCAGATCCATAAATACCTATCCCCAACAGCGTCACCGGGGAAAAGGTCAGCCCCACTCCGAATATTCCAACCCAAGAGTGGTAAGCAAATCAATCAAGAAAGAACCCCACCTCTCCCTTCCCCCAACACTTCGATAGTCTCCTTGACATCACGTCTCGTGTGCGCTCTAACCCCCTCCTTCCTTCCAACTTCATCCCTCACCCCCCCGCTGCTAAACCTTCTACCCAGAGCTCCACCCGTGTACTCGAATATCCCCATAACAACCCCTAACCCAACCCCACACCCGACGACTCCCGGCATCGTCCGAACTCGGATCCCCAGCAATGCGCCCGCGACTGCGCCCCCGATAGTGGGGTTAACGCTATCCTCCACGCCGCGGAGGTTGGCGCTCGCGGCGCGGAAGAACATGTAGGAGCCGCCCATAGCCGCTCCCAGGCCGATCACACCGCCGGTGCGAGTGATGAAAGAGGCAGCGCCCACGGGAGATTTCGTAAGGGTGTTTTGCATTGCCGAGATGAAGGCTCCTGCACCGCTGCCGTAGAGTGTGCCCTTCACAGCGAGGGATATGGCATCTTGGCGGTGGAAGGTGGGGGTGGAATGTCCCATTTTTTATGGTTTGGTGGTGGGTTTTATTTTTGTGTTTTTGCTTTCCTTTAACTTGCCCTGCTGTGAGGAGTTTTCTGGAATTGATGTAGGCGGGGAGGCAGGGGGAAGGTACTATCGGGATTGATAGTGAGGAAGGTGACAGCTCGGATGTTGGGTGGAGTTGCGGAATGGAGGTCACGATACGGTAGTGGTTGCGTGGTGGGGTTTATTATTAGTCAGCTAGCTTATTCGAGGACTGGACTGCAATCATACGATGGGGGTCGAGAAACGCTGCGTCTCCGTTACAACCACGCTCTTACATTTTCCACCTCCTAGTGATGTGTCATGTTGAGGGGATTGGCTAGTCAGAGCTCTTGATTCTTTCCTCATGATAGCTTCAAGTCTTCATTCCTAAGGTTATGACTTGGGTTTATTTTTATCAGTTCTCTCTTCATCAGCTCTCTTTTCTACTTTATTATTTATTATATATAACCTTTACATTGATAGCTTATTTCCTCACTACTGCTTTTTAAGGAGTTTAGGATAGTAAAGAAGAGGAATTTTAACCCTTTGAGAGTAATGCATCCAGGCTAGTTATGGGACACTCCATAGCTATGGGACAGAACTCTAAAATTGAAAATATTTACACAAACCTCTATAAAATCTTTAATTTTACTATTTTAGATTTGAAATTTAAGGACCTTTTAGACATACATAGTTACTCAAAGTCTGTGAAAATGAACATTTAGATTAACGTAATTCTTTATTGTAAAAGCTATAATCTTACCACTGTAACACAAGTTAGTTGCAGGGATATTAAGTGGTATCATATGAGCTTTCAGAATTTACTAATTTCCAAAGTTTTTACCTACAAAGATTTCTAGATTAGTATAATATTAGTCTCTTAAGTTTTTGAATCTATACCATGTTTGTAGGAGTGGGGTTACTGGTTCAAAAATGATGTACTTTAAACTAGTATGTATAATAATATTTCATCAATCTGCAACTGCTATTTAAAACACTACCAAACTGACCAACAGTGCGATCCAAGAAAGACCATAAGAAAGAAAACATCCAGTAGGCTCTAGCAGTCTATTAAAAGCACCCAATACTTTCTGTTTACAAGTTGTTAATTCTATACAATACTCCAAAATCGATTCTTCATCATCGACTTTCACAGAAATCTGGTCCTGATGAAAATTCTTACATAACTTAGCAGCTACTTTCCATAGTCAAGGAAGATGTCATTTGTACATCAGTAAAAAAAACAATTTGTATCTGACAATCCTGACCCATGTTCGGATGGAAACTGTTTGCCCTAATTGTTCTGTTTATCTCCTTTCTGATATGTACCTAGTTACCTGGGCATACCCACTGCATTGTAGTATGTATTTCTACCTTATTCCTCACCAAATGTAACCAGTGCCAACTCTTTAGAACTGCATTGGTTTTTCCTTATTTATTCCATCCGGCACCTCCTCTATTCATCTACTCTTTTATTTATCCACTCCCTTTTACACTCAGAACTAGTTTCCCCCCCTAATCCTTACTCATTTCAACAATTCATATCCCGCAAAAGTGTACTCTTGCTCTTCCGCCCACTAACATCACAGTTCTTCCAGACTGTCTGCTGGCCTTGTACATACTTCCACATTTCCTGCTGCAGGAGTATATTCTACTGATAGCTTTCCTATACTTCTCCTCACTAATCATTATGGCCCACTGGTCCCTAGTGGGCCACCTGGCAGTCAGAAATAGAGCTAACTGTTTACATCCATGGGATAAATGGTTGGAGTAACTCTTAGGGTACGGAGAAGTAGATAGAGTTTTCCTATTGTAGTATTTTGTCTGTACAAGTAGTGTCTGGTGGAATCTATAAACACAACACTATAGGGCAGTGCCATCTCTTGCCTGGCTAGTTTTACGATCTAACTATCAGAATGTGATGGTTAGGTAAATGGGACACTAACTTTCAAATTCCATTCAGCCTTAACCTGGAATTACTTTGACTATTCGTAAGCGGCAAGTCAGGCCTGACCTCAGGTCCAGCTTGGCAAGCCTTGGCTTAATTGGTAGCTGGGTGTGCTGGACTGTAGGCTATGGTCATACTTTACAGGCCTATCTGACTGGGCCTGGCTGACTGTAGATATTTGCAGACTCTTACTGGCAGATATCTGCAGAAACTTTTTGATATCTGCTGGTATCCGCAAATAGGTGGAGACACCTCATGATATCTTTGAGCATCTTTAGATACCTTCATGTATATTCTAATGTCTGTAGACTTCTCACAAGCACAGCTGAAACATTTTAGGTCAGTTTTACTTTGCTCTAGCGGGGATGTACAGTTAACCTGCTCATTATCAGTAGGCCAGCCCAGCCATCTGTGAACACAGTAACTAATTTTGCAACTTTGTAATCTGGTCTCCCCAACCGACAATGTCCTATTGCTAGTAATATACGTTCTCATTTTCTTGTTTTACACAGTTGTCTTTTCATTCCTTTATGCCATCATAGGTAAATTAAAACTTAATAAATTTGATTAAACATCCAGAGATAAATCCTATTATTCATTCGTCATTACCTGTCTCCGCAGTAAACTTCATCTGCCAGTTTTACAATAACTCCTATTGCAATTATCATCACGTACTCCTTACTGGTCAATCTATAGACTCTTTTATGTCCGCTAAACCAAAGAAATTGTAAGTGTCTAAGTAGAGTCTTTCAGTGTTGCTTAATCTTGCCCCATAGCGCATACTGGATGGCTTCCAAGTAGACCAAGCTGGTTATCTAAAGTAACTACTGAACGGTAAACCTTAATAATATTAGTTACTACAAGTTTGTAGAGCAGACTCTAGACATGGTAAGGTATACCAACTAGTAGGAAATACTGTTTTACTACTAATCAAGTAGCTCAGGAAGCTTAAGCAAGTTACCAGACCTTTGGGTATATCGTTACACTACCTGAGGCCCAAGATTACCCTACATTTAGGGCCCGGTTACCCTACCTTGCACAAAACAGGTTATGTGGAGGTTCTGGTGAATATATCAAACTGTTTGTCATACGAGACTACATAGGAGGTTCAAATATAGACACAATCCGGTAATTTGTTATTAAGTTACTAGCCTTTGAAATCAGTCTTCAGATCAAACTTGTGAAAAAGCAAGCCAAACATCCCGCTCTAGTCTGGATGTGCAAACATTAATCTTGGGACGAAATGGTAGTAGTTACTCTTTCCCTAGTTAAACTCCGTGATCGGAGATAGTCGTATAACACTATATACCTTATCACTGTTCATCTGACCTGATGCTGTTTGCAGGATATATGAGGTGGCGGGGGGGTGGTCAGATGGTTACACAGATAGTTATTCTTGAATGCGGACTCCACTGATACTTATAAGCCTCTGGTAGAAGGTACATAAGGTATGCTGGTAGCTCGGAAGACTACCAGCTACGTGGTATCCATTCGACCTCCACACATTCCTGGATAACTGTAACATCCAAGAGTTGGCTAGAACTCTAGACCAGAGTAGTCTAGTATTGGTTGAAGTGTCCTGAAGGTATTGGCTGCAGGTAGCGCCTGTTGAAGTCAATAACATTAGGATCTCACTACAGGAGTCAATTGATCAAGCTATTATATTGAAACCATTCAAGTTAGAAGTTGATAGCCTGGTATGGAAAGTGCGTAATAGTTAATTAGTCCATATGACTTGCATAGATGAATGCGTAAGGGAAAGTGAGTTCAATAACAGACTAGGTTATCTGCAGACTTAGTAGTTTGCTACTACAAGTGTACAATACGAACATATTTTCTCCTGCGGGCGTATTTCGAATACAGATGCAAAGAATTTCACATCGAGATAGCTAATAGTTGAGTAAGGGAGACCTTCATCAGAGATAAGTTTGCCTGAATGAATCTCTGGAGACAGGTTTACTCACAAAGGTTGGGCCTAGGTAGTAATGGAGTGGAGCTGGTATTATATGATTGTATTAAGTATATGCAAGGCCCCTTCTTCACAGATGAAGAGCTAACCTCTTGAGAACTCATTGAGTGAAGCTGCGGCTTAACAATATTAAGTTGTACTGTTTGTTTCATACAATTTTACTCTTACTTCGGTGTTTGAATACCTTCCATGCAGTTGCATCCTTGGGATCTATCATCCTACAGGAAGCTCCCGTTATAGAAATATGCTTTAGTTTGTAAGCTCTAGTACTTGTGCCATTGCTCGCCTACAGACTAATTCAGCTCACACATTTCTTATCTTTATTAATTCCAACCTGCAGGGTATGGGGTGCTTACACAGATACTCATAGCGATTTGATCCACTGACTTGCATCCAGATCCAATCATTTCTTACACCAATGTCCCTGAATGACTAGTTGCCCACACAGTATACTAAGTAAATCTGAAAGACATCAATCTCTTGAAAGTCATCTACTGGAATATCTAGTATTGTAAATTGCTATGCGGGGAGATGTCTTAGTTCTTGCTGTCTACAAGAAGCCTCCGGTTCTTCACAATAATATACCAATTATAGCCTATGATCATCGCAGCCAGGTTATCATAGGACCTCTGGACCACTTGGCAAAGCTCAATCACTATGCTCACATGAGGAGTCTGGCCTTTCACAGCATGTCGCGGAATATAATCAATCCGTGGAGACAATATTCTATTGTTTTGGATCAGGACTCTAGTATTTCCTAACATGACTGAATAATTAAGCTTCCTAATACCTTTATCATGAGTAATCTCAGTCAATGGCATTCTGGCAGTGGTATTTGACCAGGACCTCCCATATTATGGCATTCTTGGTTGACTTCCAGTGGCCCACTTCAATCTACTCTTCATTTATCAGATTGCCGATATCGGTGACACAAATTAAAGTGGATCCAAAGTATCCTCTTTGTAGTACAATATGGTTCAGGTAATACATTTTAATGTGTAACGACCCTGCTGGATCTTACAGTAGACTTAGTCTTATCCCATGCCGGAGTCCAGAAGGGTTACGGTTAGGCTAGTCAAGTAACTCTACCGATGGGTTACTATATGGACTAAGCAAATGGTAAAACTTAGGCTGTGGACAAAAAAGGTATACCGGGTAGGTAGGGAAAGTCTAAGCTGCGAGTTCAGGAGGTCCCTGAGAGTTCCGGCGAGTTACCCTAATGAAGGCAGGTAGTTACCCTACCATAGGGAGTATAGTTACCCTACCTTGCCAAAGAGGTTACCCTACCTTTGGATAGGAGTTTCCCTACCTTGAGCGTAAAAGGTTACGTGAAGTTTGGGGTAAAGTTATAGGTGTAACGGGGACTCCCTGTGGGAAGATGGATCCCAAGGATGCGGCCGTACCAAAGCTTTCTTCGTACGCAAAATAAAGAACCCATATGTAGGAGAGAAAACATTAACGGTGAAACTTAATATCGTTAAGCCGCAGCTTTACTCAATAAGTTCTCGAGAGGATAGTTGATCGTCTTAGGAGCAGAGGTCTCGCATATACTTAAGTAGAATTATATTGCCAGCTCCTCTCCATCACTCCTAAGCTTACCACCATCGCGAGCATGCCCATCTCCTCTGGGCCTCAGGCTAACATTCTACCAAATGTTCGCCGGCTCTGCTAGTTCATTATCCGACGTGAAGTGTTCTTGCAGTATCCTGATACATGCAATCAACTGCAGGAGAAAACTTTTCATATCGCTGTCCTGTTAGTGGGGAACTAACAGGTTACTGATAAGCTAGTCTAATATCGAACTCACTGTCCCATTCATATTCGTCTATGCATGTCTCGTAGAGAACCATTACGTTTGACAAGTCTATCGTCTTCTACTGTCTTCGACACGATAGCTTGGTCTACGGACTCCCGTGATGAGACACTTAAGCCATTAGCATATACAGGCGCTACCTGTAGTCACTGGCGATAAATACCTCAATCAAGACAAGACTACTACGATCTAGAGCTCGCTAACAACCTCCAGATATCTTACAGCCTTTCGGAGACATACGTGAGTCGAAGGTCTACCACTTAACCGGAGGCCTCCAGGGCTTCCGGTATACCTTACTTACCTACCACCGTAGGCTTATAAGGATCGGTGGTGTATGCATTCGAGAATCAATTCTCGTGTAACCATTCGATCGCCCCATGCCCCCTCATATATCCTGCGAACAGCTTCCGGTCGGAAGGACGGCGACAACGTATACGGTATTAAGCAGCCGTCTTCAATCATAGGCTTTTACATGTAAACCAGCAACTTCCCTACAGTTGGCCCATGACGCATTGTTTGTTCATCGGGGCCAGAGGGAGGTGTTGGACTCAGATTTCTGAATGTTCGCCCAAGGCAAGATTTTCTCCGGTTCGTAGCCCAACAACAGATTACCCGATTGAGCCCAGATTCGAACCTTCCTTGTAATCTTGCATAACTAACAATCCTATGACTTTTCCAGAAACTTTGCGTAACCTTTTATGCTCAAGGTAGGGTAACTCCTATACAAAAGTAGGGTAACCTGTTTCCCAAGGTAGGGTAACAATACTCCCTAAGGTAGGGTAACTACCTACCTTAGATAGGGTAACTTGCCGGAACTCTCGGAGACCTTCTGAACTCGCAGCGTAGACTTTCCTACCTACCCGGTATACCTTTTCTCGTTCGCAGTCTAAGCATTACCATTTGCTTAGTCCGCATGGTAACCCTTTAATAGAGTTACCTGACTAGCCTAACCGTAACCCTTCCGGACTCCGGCCTAGTGTAAGACTAAGTCTACTGTAAGATCTGGCAGGGTCGTTACATCACCCCTCTCTTCCCTAGGGCCGCCCTCGGCCTCTAGCGTTTTCGTTTATTTCCAGTCCCCTTGTCTACTACCCTATGATCCCTGGGTTTCGATGGGTATCGTTAATGGAAATCTACGAGTGCTTGTGTGCCTGTTCCCTTCAACATCTTATACGGTTCCCAGGAGTTATCCTCGGGACCATAGCCCTTCCAAGCTACCAAGTATTGGACAAATCGTTTAGGGAATTTCTGACGAGCTCCCCCATACCAACCGCTGTCAAGGATGGTCTCAATTACATAACTAGGCTCATTATCTATTATATCGGGAATGGGTATCTCTACTGTACGCCTGTCAGTTGAGTCCTCCCTATATGGTTCTAAGAGGCCACGTTGAAGACTGGATGTTAACCCCGACATTCGCGGAGCTGAATTTCATAAGCTGCTGAACCAACTTTTCGTAAGACCACAAATGGTCCGCACATACGATGATCAAGCTTTTCCATTGGTCGCTTGGTTCGTATGTTTTTTCTATTCAACATTACTCGATCGGCCCTCTGGGCGCGACCAGAATTAACATCCTCCAACGTAGTATACTCCGGTGCTGGCAATCCTTTCTGGTCATGCCACTTCCGTTGCCTCTCTTGAGCCTTATGTAAAGTGTCTCGAATCTCCATCCATGTCCCTTCCCAATCCTTAACTAATAGCTCGCTACTTGGGTGTATGCCTTGACTTTCTGATACGGACCCGGACCAATTTGTTTCTGGATTAAACCCAT
>QLOI01006151.1:0-13233 GCA_003313605.1 Tuber umbilicatum
CCTGCCCCAGCTGATCGCCATTTAAATAAAATATTTACCTTTCCTCCTCGCTCACTTCGTTGATTTCGTGGTTCTGAGGATTTTATTTTTTTGTTTCGTTTTTCTTTTCTTTAGTGGATTTTTTTGACGATTACGATTATTCACGATGGCTTCGTCAACGGGGAAAAGCGGGGAGGCTACGGATTATGTCGAGGGCGCTCCTAAACGGCAGAGCAAGGTTGGGCGGCATTGCCGTCGCTTTTGGTGGGTTTGGTTGATCGCGTTCTGTTTGTTAGTACTGGTCGTTATGATCATCCTGTCAGTATTCCATTCTGCTCTCTGATACCTCTGGATGATATCTAATGGAGGAATGTAGCGTATACGCCATCCTGCCTGCTGTCGCTCAGAAAGGGATCAACAAGACCGTCCTGAACTTGCATTCTTTCACAATCCTTGAGCCGTCGCCGACTTCCCTGCTGCTATCTCTTAACAGCACTATCACAGGCGCTGGGGGCATTGCTGCCCATGCCCGCCTCGAACCAATGAAGGTCGTCTTTTTCCTGGAAAACCATAAGCCCATCCAGCCATTCATGTCCCTTCAACTTCCGAGTATCAAGGGCGGAAGTTCTGTCCCTGTCATCACCACCAACATTACTACCGAGATCACCTCCGTCCCCGCCTTGACGGAATTCTCTGCATTGCTATTGGGCAGTGAGACTTTGAGGGTGGCCATCCGGGGGAGAACAACCCTATGGGCAGGCAAGCTGCATACGAAGGTCAACTACAATGAGGTCGTCACCATCAAGGGTAATCCCCGAATCATCACCTATGGAGTCGAGGTGTAAATGGCCTAACAGACTGCAGGTTTCAATCGACTTAAGGGAATGGAAATCGAAGAATATACCCTCCTGAATCAGGCGCAGCAAGCCGATGGCTCCAACCTCGGCGGCAAGGTCTTGATCCCCAACCCCACCGTCTTTGAAATCCAAATGGTAATTTTCTCTTTCACTTCCCCCTCCCTTTGATCCCTAGTGTTGATCTATTGTTAGGGCGATGTCCACATCAACATGTCCCTTAACGGGCAAACTCTCGGAAACGGCACTATCCCTGGCCTTCACATCCGCCCGGGCAACCATACATACGATTTCCGATCAAGGGTGCAATCCGCCCAACTCCTCTCCCTCGCCACTGCTCTGAGCAGCGGTAAGCCCGTCGCATTGGATGTCCGTGGCAATGGCACCGACATCAAGGGTGTCAGCATTCCGTGGCTGGCTGGGCCGTTGAGCTCGTTGGACGTTAAAGTTCCGGTGAAGGCCCGAGAATAATCCGTTTTCTTTCTTTTTTTTGTCATTTCTTTTTTTAAATGCTTCGTATTCCTTTTTTGCTTTTTTTATCCATGCACGATGGTTACCACCAAGCATGCTGTACAGTTGTTCGGAGGATATGAGACAAAAGGATATAATAATTCATTGGACATCACTCGCTGTTCTCCCAAACTTTTCTCTATACCATCGAAAATGTCAACCGCCAACCGTTCCGTGCGGGGAGGAACCCGTGTCCGGATTGGACGGATCCATGACCGTGATTTTAATAAAGGGGCTACCGGCTATCTCATGTAATTGGCGAATCGGTGATGAATAGCAGGGATTATCGGTACCGCATAATCCCTGTCGCTTCGTGCTGGCCTGTTTCGGATGGACGTTTGGGCAAGGATGCGGCGATATTGGCGCGGAGGCCGACTGCGGGGTGCGGGCTTGACGAAAAGAAGGGAGGGATTTATATTTTTTTTCTACCGAGGTTTGTGAGTTCGTATCGCATACCGTAGATCCGTTCCTCGGCGGCGTGTCTAGCACGAGTGGAGGGTTGCCATGTAAATGAATAGTACTGTGTGCGCTGCTATGTGGTATATACAGTCCCTGCTGGGGGCTTCAGGTTATCGCTCCGGCTGGAAATCAAATCTCCGATCGCTGCGGACAGTCCGAGTCTTGTATTTGGATCCCATTCCTCGCCGTATTGCCTGCCACTTCCTGGTAAACGTGAACCCTTGGTTGGAAACCCACTCACTGCCTCCGAGAATGAGGAGAAGCTTTTGCGAGACAACCTCGATATATACACAGTCGGAAGGGTAAAGGATCGTGGGATCAATCTGGCGGGTGCGGCGTCCGAACCTTCTGGCCCGGATTACGGGTCTGTCCGGGAATCAGGGTTGGCAAGTTGTGATCGCAAAGGTTTCGCGTTAAACCCACGTCAAAGCCAGCATAGAACGCTACTTGGAGTCGACCGGCTCCGACCCAGTCTATCTGGGTGATCAGGACTCCGGATGAACCCCCTTGTAGATGGTGCCTTCGAAGAATTCCCGTCCGGTGGGGTTCGTATGTTCTTTTGATTAGTACTGACGACCATTACGGGTACCGGAATGACTTATACACTGAGAGCCTAGTTGGAAATAATACCACAGAGGCCAAAACTTCCTCCTGCCTTTACCCCGTATGATACTATTGTTTGATCCTCTATCAGACGAAGCAACGGGGCCCATAAATCGCCCACCCCAGCCACACCAAGAACTCAATATTCTACAATCCGAGTGACCAGTCATGACATAATCAAACAATAAAGTTCAGTTGCTAAGCCACCAACCGCCGCATCAGCCCCGACACAGCCGCAGTTCTCCCTTTCCCTACCCCCGCCTACGTTGGCCAGTTTCCGATACCAAGAAGTCGACTTCTCCCACCTTCCCTTAATACACTAGGCTACGCCTTCCTTCCTCCCTCTTTCCAACCCCCGCCATCTGCGCCGATTCGTCGGTTTAAAATACTTGTTTCATCTCAGGTCGATGCACTCCTTCACACGGGCCACATCAAGGCGGACTCTCGGGAGATCGTGTACGAGTATGGGTGCGCCTTCACTTTCGCCACGGTCGGGATGAAGATTTCTTTTCTGCGGGGGAGGGGGATTCGGCGATTATTATTGGCTCATGATGAGGGTGGGCGGGGCGGACAACCGCCGGTAAAGCCAAGATTGAATACCGTGCCATGGCAGCCTAACCGCCACCTCTCCCCTCGACACAACCGTTACACAAGCACCTTTCTAAAGGGAGACTCCCACCGACTATTGAGCAACACCGGTACTCGTACGACGGCTGACGGGTACGGTAGCGTAGCGAGCGCTGTCATTCCTTTCGGGGGATTATTGATTCAAGCTTTTAGATTTACCGTGCCTTTCAGCCGGATGATTGGGTCGTGTGTTGATCGGTGATGCCGAGTAAAGGGGGCGTGTTTCGCCTTCTGGGAAGGAAAAGCAAGAAAATAACAAGTCTCCGTCTCGCACCAGCTGAAGTTGTTTTGGGTTTTATTTGTTTTGGGGGATTGGTACTACCGAGGGGTTGTTCTTATTCGGTGCTTATTTTGATTTTTTCTTCTGGAAGGAGTGGTGGATGGACGGGTGGTAGATTTGCGCGGGTGATGGAGATTTGGGATACGTGGGAGATGTAATTTGCGGAAGATGTGGGAATATAAATGAATGAGAGTGGGTCTTGGGGGCCGTTTGGCTGGTGGTAGTGAGTGGGCGGTTGGCTCGGGGAGGTATTGGACTGTGCCAGCTGGTCGGGAAGGCACGATAGTCAAATTTTTGAAGAGACGAGTGAAGGCTCCTACCGCTGTAAGAACGGACCATTTGTTGTGATACCGGTAGTGTGTCTCAGATCGTTATAATATGATGGGGGACAGGGCGCTGGTGGACAGGTCTTATCCCGTAATCGTGGTTCAGCACTGGTAGTTGAACTCTAACCTCCTCCCGATATGCATCATTCCCATTATCTTACGAAGCACCAATCAGCGACTAGCCCAGGTGAATGTACTTTAACTCGGTCTCATAATACCACAGTCCAATCCAGCGCCTAACCATCATAGCCGAGGAAATGAAACCCATCCCCGAGTGAGCTTCAATGATTGATCATTCTCGGGCAGTACCCTAACCCTCCTCTACAAACACGACCGGCAATTATGGGTCCGAACGGTGCACGGTGACCCGGAGTAGGATTACAGAGCCAGCGAATCTAGAACTCCGATATATCTTCCTAATGGTAGAGCTATAGCAAACCGAGACTAACCAAGCGCATACATCCTCGGCCATTGCATATTCAGAGACAGAAAACAACGGACGGAATGACGGGTGGGCGGTTGGAGGCAGTATCTGGAGGGGTTTCCCCCCCCTTTTTTTTTGATATACTGTATGATACTTTTACTCAACCCCTTTGGAACGGGAGGTGTTTGCCCACCCGCGCGATGGGGCGTTAGACCTATCGCCCCGGTGGAGTATCGAGAAGTTGCTGGGCGATGGTATCCGCTATGTTCTGCAAGTGAGTTTCTCGTGATGCCGGACCGCGTCTAGGGGCTCTTGCACCACATGTCGTCGAACTGTTCCTCTTTCTACTCTGGTGGTGGGCTGAGGTTTGATAGAGGGAAGCAGCTAACCCCTCTCCATAGTCGATGCTCTGCTTGGCCTGGTGTCGTGGATCCCAAACCTCGGTCGGCCGTTGCTTACTTTCTAGTCGCCAGTCCGGTCTATAAGTTGGGTGTGATACCCGTTTCGTTAAAGACGGCGTTGCCTCTCTTACCCTCACCATCATACCCGAATCGCGCTACCTTACCCCACCGGGTCTCACATATTTCAAAGGGCTTTAACTCACTCAGCTGATGGTTGCTATAATTTTTTTCCCGGTACGTTTTTCTACAGTATCTCATCGTCTGGTATTGCATACTAATGGAAAACTCACTCTTCAGAGAGGCTCGTTTATCGAGTGAGATTTCATGAACATAGTCTGAAAATCAGTCGTTCTAATATTCATATGATGGTTTTATCCCACCGCTCTACGAGCGTGAGACGAATATATAGCGCCATGATCTGAATTTCGAAGCCTTCGAGCCTTAAGCTGCATACTTTGCTTCTCCGATAGCATCCCCCAAACCCAAGTTCCCTCGGACGGTTTCGTTGCTCCTTGACAAAATTCAAATGGCATTTCGAAGCAAGAAAAACTCGCGCCTGGCTGGGAATATGGAAAGATAACGTTTCCCCGGCTACCCGGTGGGAATTTCTTCGGGAGGCTACGGGAAGTGTGAGGATTTGCCGAGGAAAGTACGGTAGTCCGAATGTGAATAGACCGGTGAGAAGAGAGGCACAAACCTAATGTTTACTGCGAGGAAAGTTTGAGAAACTGCGAAAGTGCATTCATAAAGTTTCCTAGGACCAGCATCTCATTTCCAGCGTAGGCAGTGCCTGCGTCTCTGTACACAAGCCACGGCTGTTCTATCGTACTGGTCCGTCATTCCACCCCCCGCAATCTCCTTCAACGTGCAGTCGCACCTCACTGTCCCGGGTGGCTAGAATCCGGCCAAATTCCTGGAATTTGTCCGGGACAACGGGTTAAGTTTTGGTGTGGGTCTTCTTTGGGGATCAGAGAATTTCATCCGAGACACGGGGTGCGACTGCAGTAGCTTCCTCCGGATGTGATCACACTGGTTAGGATTTCAGAAAACAGTGTATGGCGGACTAAAGTCTAACCAAGGGCTTTACCAGAACGCGGATACGTCAAAATTCTTTTATTGTCGTCGAAATAAGCTTTCTAGCTTCCTCCGCACGCTAGGATATAGGTGCCTCGAGATTTACTTGGTCTGTCTGAAAGGTTGATTACATAAGCAGCTCAAGAGGGACCGAGATGTCACGTGCCTAGCAGGCGCTCAGGGGTCCTCCTACCGTCCCCACCCTGTTCTGAGGTCGGTTTTGCTTGCGGGTTTGGTTATGTTGTTCATGGTTCGGGCTGTGCAGTTGGTTCCCAGCCGGAAGGAGCTTGGGGTGGTGGCCTCTTCCCCGCATGCATACGGTCTTTTGTATCATATCATACCATAAACAATGAGAATATGATAAAAGAGATTCTACAAAGAACACCTTCGGTGATCGAACTTGCGAGGTTAGAACGGGGGGACAAATTGGGATTCTGAAAATTCCAATCCAAGGGGGAGTTTGTTTGTGACATTATTAGCAAAAATACTGTATGATACAGTAGTAGGAATGGGAGTAAGTTCTGAAAATTTCAAGTGTAAGCAATGATTCTCCCTTCGTTACGGGGAATCCGAGCCCCATCCCTAGAAAACGCTAGAAATGCTACATACGATAAGATAAAAATAATTAACGCTAAATTTTATTATGTCTGGTATGATATATTAGTAGAACGATCGAGAAATGTCTACTTCATTAAGTCGTAATTTTTTAGGGCCCGTGAACGCGACTACAATCGCATATCTCCAAAATCTCGAAGCACCCATATAAAATAGCAGCTGTGTTCTCAAATCTCCAAAAGTTCAGAGAATACTAGTTTGTCTGCTTATTCTACTGCTTTTTGCTTCCATTCGCTATCATCTTGTGGGTTTCTATACCGTCTTATTACCGTACCACCCCCAAATATCATTGTTTTCTGTTTTTGTTAGAAGAGGTTCTATATTACAATCACCCGGCTCTAAAAAAGCGCTTTCCGACTCCTTCGAACATTTTTTGGTTCGACCCCCCCTCTGCAACATTGTGTGAGTCGAGCAGGTGTTTTCTTCATTCCAATAATCTATTTACATCTACGGATACCAGAAGTATACTATCAGGGAAATTGTAGGTATTTAGAAGGCCGTATGTCTTAATTAGGATGTGAGTGCGTATCTGGGAAGTGTCTCCTTTAATCCGGTAAAGATTCTACTGGTGAATTATGAGCAGATATCATACCGGCGGCATGACAGGTCGTTTCTTGCGTCGTTGCGAAATGCGAGAAAGCATCGGCAGTATCCCAAATAGCTTGGACTCGATTCTCCGAGAAAACTTTTTTATTGAGTGTAGCGAAGCCCTAAAACTAATACCGGCATCCGAGCTCTCTTTAACTTCAGGCCAAGTTGAGCACACCGAAGTTCATGACATTGTGGTACGGGTGGCAGATTAGTAAGCAAATAGTAGCAATTCGGGGTTCAGCGACCACCTCGTTCCTACCACCAGGGTCGCTATGGAGCTATGCGTGGGGTATTAGGCCTAGATATGGGAGAAATTGGTAATGCTAGTAATGCATGCTGAGGGGGTAAACTGTGGTATGTAGGTTAGGTTGAGAGGGCCTCCACTGGGCATTGTGTAGTTTATGTGGACAATTGTGGTATTAGCTTGAGAAGTAGAATGGGACCAAAAGCGGGAATGGCTCAGGGGAGTATTTCTACAATGAGTTATTTAGCAAGTACCTTGACTTAAACTCCCGAGAACTCAGAGTGAGTTCTTCCATTATGAGAACCTCCTGAGGCAAGAATTAAGAGCGTATCCGCTGAGGTTCTTGGGATGTTGTCTTTTGCCCTTAAACTTATATATAGCGTTATGATATATTATAACCCTGGAGAATCGTCAAACCCTCTGCCGAAACTATAGTGAAAAATCATTAGGACAATCCTCCTCGCCCTATCCTCTTCCATTCTCCTTCGCACTTGGCATGATTTCTTTCCTTGCTCCCTCCCAGCCCCTCATCTCAGCACCTCATCGTCCCTCCTCCTCCACTCCCCCCACAACCCTTTTCTCCACCGAAACTCATCTCCTCATTGCCACCAATACAACCCGTTTTGAAACACCCCATCATAAACCTATTCTCCACTTAAGCCCTTTCCATCTCTTGTATCCCCATTTTCGTATTCCCCACGCAATGGCCTCTCCCAATTTCTGGTCTGATGCCAATGCCAATGCTCTCTACAAAGAGCAGAAGGCAATGTTCGTACAGGCGGCCGCAAGGCACAAGATCCGTGTCGCAAATGAATCTAAGTTGAAACCCGTTGATACCCAGCTGGGGGCTACCGGGGAAATTGTCTCCGCCGGAGGACCCGCTGTGGATATCCCGACCGAGAAGGCCGCTCAGGAACCTGTCAATGGTGAGACAGATACTCCCGAGGACGATTATGGAGGTGTTTGATGCTAATTATTGTGAGCTATTGCAATAGTAGTTGCTCAGCAGAAGGCTAAAGCCCCCAAGCAGACTAAAGCTCCCAAGGCCACCAGTCAGACTTTGAGCGGAGGTGAGAGCCTGGATGAAACAATTGAGAACAATAAGTGTAGATACCCCCGCCCCAAGTATTATACCTGTAAATGGGCAAGCGCTAAGGGCACGCAGCACAACTTCTAGCTTCAGGTTCCGGGGAGTGGGAACAATCCTTTCCTGATCCCAACAACACTCTTGGTGCCCTCGCTGCCAGCGCCTTTGCCGCAACTCAAGAGAAAAAAATTATTGCTCCAACTTCTTCCACAAACCACCACCAGGACTCCCTTGGAGTATCTAATAGCTCATCTATTATCCACCCCGCTCCAGCCCAAGCCGAAGTCCAGAGTTCGCTACTCCACTCTACCGATAATCTTCAGGGCCTTCTGGGATCCTGGGATTTCCCCCCCGTTAATGACTCTGGTCTCGGTTTGAGTAATCCCGACGCCAGCTCCAATAGCTCTACCAACGACTCTTTGGACTGGCTCCCCGAGCTCATTCTCCCGCCTAGCGATTTTCCTCCTATCCAAGTTCCGGCAGATAGCGTGCCATTCGGTGCTAGTGCAACCCACGAGGACATACTCGGAGTACCGGTAGGAATAGAGTCAGATCCTACTACCACCACCACCGCCGACAATTCACTCAATTCCATGGATAGTCTCTCCGACAACGACGGCAGTAACAACAACAGCACTACCCAGGAAGAAGGCAATCCAATTGATTTCTTGGCTCTCCTTGGAGATTTGGACATGCCTGGCGCAATGGACCCCAGCTATTCCAACCCTGGTAGTTCCTCCGACCCCTCGCTGTCTGACGATCTCAATACCGCTCAAGGCGGCAATGCGCAAGAATCGCTGTCTGGTTTCCCTGGAGATGGATGCGATCTCGATATCATGACCCCCACCACCTGCGAGGATACTGATTATTCGGACTACCTTGATGAGAATTCCACTACATGCCAACCCGCTGACCAGAATTCCGGTGAAAATCACCCAATGTACGGGACGGCGCCCAATGCTTACCATCCTCAGCATCCCCATGTTCCATTAGAAGACGATCAGAGCCAGTCAGGCCCGACCGGGCCCGAAGCGGATGGAGTGAGACATATCTCGAAGATTGCGCAGTCACAGTCGAGAATGATCGGGAGGGAGATAGATCACTTTTGCTACAAGTGCCTTCACCCGGGCCACAAGACTAACACAGTAACATGCCCTGTTGATAGAGTTGAGAGTCTCATGAATCGGCAGAAGGAGACATTCTACTCTCGTTTGGATGCGGTTCCGGTTCGCCAGAAACTCCTAGTTCAAGATCTCAGATGGATTGCCGAGGGGCTCAATTGGGGAATCGACATGGCCCAGGAAGGAGTCCTCAATGGGCTCGGTATTTTGCCATCCTCGCTGGTTTATCTGAAAGAGCTTTTGACATCGTGGAAGTCTGCTTCTAAAAATGAAGAGTACACTTTCGGGCAGCTTTCGGGCCTCGAACTCATCGTAAGTATAAGTGATATTCTTTTCCATTGGTCTATCCATTCTTTTCAGTAGGTTCTAATAAAGTATAACAGTGCGGAGAGAAGATTGAAATTGACGAAACCCAGCAAAACACTAATGGACTTTACAAGGTCACTAGATCCCAGAATGTGAAAGAGGTCTCTTTCACCAGCTTGGTTCAAGGGCACTCGGTAAGTTTTCTAGTTATCCAAAATTCGATAGCACCGACCAATTGCTCAAAAAATTTTCTACCTAGGCTCCGCCCCGGAAACGAAAAACGGCATCTGGACAGAGCGTTGCCGAGTTACTTGGCCTCGATTGCATCGGTGCTCGCCCAAAGGCGACATGCTCCTTCTGCTTTTATCCCGGCCATACTTTCAATTCTACAGTTCTTTGCCCGTTCACTCGGATCGAGAATGTCGTTAAAAAAGCAAAGACGCAGAAGAGTTGGAAAGTTGTTGATCTTGACGATGAAGTCGCTAAGCTCAGAAGGGTAATCGACGGCCTTGGAGAGGACGACGAGAGAACTGGTATGCTTATTGATGTACTCGAGCAATGGGAGCATGTTTGCCGTAGAGTGGGGGCATCAAAATCGAAGAAATATGCTCGTAAGTTACCTCTCCTGATTCCTCGTGGATATGTAAACTGACATTGTTCCGTTGGGTTCAGGAACCAAATCAAAAACTCCTGAGCGTGCATTGCCTCCCAATACCACCTTCAATGAAAAGAGTCAAATTCATCCTCAGCCTTCCGGGGCAAAGTCGCGTTTTGGCGCTTCCTCCAGTGCTAACAATGGATCCGGAACACCTCACAATACCGATATGGACAACTCCGCCCCCCCAGGAGATTCGAGCCCGCCAGCCACCCCGGGCCATGGTACTAGTAGCCCAACCAGCACTCACTCATCCAACACGAGCATTGGGGACCTTCTACTCAATATACCCGCTTACATTGAGCCGCCTCGCCGGTCGGGTATTAAGACGATTGGAGCTCGCCCAGACACCCTCTGCAAAGAATGCTTTTACACCGGACATGACCAGCGTAGCCAAGCATGTCCCGCCAATATACTCCGCCGTGCGCTCTTCATGGGTTCCCTCAAGGACCTCCAGGAAACCGGTAATTCTTGCCAGGATATTTCCGACATTTTGGGATGGGAAGCATCTCAGCCAGCCAACATGAAGGCCAATAGCGCACTCCGCCAGAAGCTTGAAACGCTGCATTCCAAATTCATCTCTACTTGGAATCTTCTCAACGCTCCGCAGGTGGGAGCAAGTTCACAAGGAAAACATGCTAGCAACAATCACAACCAAGTTTTTCGTACTCCCCAGAAACGTTCTTATCAGGCTGCATCTTTTCGGGAGCAGAACACTCCTCCGATGCCCTCATTCTACCAGACCCCTCCCCCGGAGGAGCCATTGGGATCTCCGGTCCGCTTCGAGCCCACCCCCCTCCCGGGAATCTGTATCGACCACTCCAAGTTGAATTCGCCAACTCTCATGAAGCTTCTGCCATTCGTCATCAACGGACAAGAGACTCGTGGCTTGCGCGTTGACCATGCTAGAATGCCTCCCCAACTTATCATGGTTATTGCGCCCTTCATCATTGCGGATCCTCCGTTCCCATCCCCGCCTATTCAGGAAAACCCCTACCAGGCTGGCCAACGCAAGGAGAGTAGGAAATCCCTAGAGCAATCCTCCCCCCACGGGGGACCCGCTCCCTTTACCGATTCTCCCCGCAATGACTTTTCAGGCCAATCTCAATTCCACTCTTCACCCCCGGCTTTCCAGAACCCCTCCGGCGCCATGGTTCAAGCTAGGAGTGGCAATCAATATGCCAGCAATTCCATGGCCGATTTTCAAGGAGGTCAATATCAACCCGGTACCAAGAAGCGCAGGGGAAATTATTAACGTCAAACAACTTTCTCGAATTAAAAAACAGCTTCTGTTTTTAGTGTGCGGCAACTGCTATTGTCAGTGTATGCCTTCAGTGAATTGGCTGAGATACAACAAAAAAACAAAAAGGAGGGCAGGAGAAAAATGTAAGGGTAGCAGCCAGTTGAGACTAAGTATTATGTCTTCTTACCTATATGTTTTTGTTTATCTGCCGCTCGGTTCGTGTATCTTAGTTCAACCAACTTGAAATAAAAAGCCTTTTCAATAAATAAATAAAATTCAAAGACTAGGCCTATGTAAAGTTGTGAATCTCAACCATGTCCTTGCCCGGGATGCGACGACCCCCGTCATTATGGGATCCGCCCACCGATGTAAGTTTGGAGCCTCACCCGGGTAGACTCTTGGGTAGAAAGGCGTATCACCGGGGGTCTCAATTGGGCGAAACGCCCATAGGTACCCTTGTTACCACAGTTCTGGAAAGCCACTCCCGTCATCCGATTGCTTGAGTATCGTACCGGAAGCCGGCTATAGCGACCCTGCATGATTTCTGTGTTATATATTCTTTCCTTGACATCTCAACGTGTGCTCGTGGGATACCAGCCGCTCTTCCAATGCGATAAGATTGTATCCCGGCGAGTGAGACTAAATCACCGGACAAGGGCGTACCCAGGGTGTATGGAGAGCGATCGGGAGCATCGGGCTCCTCCAGTGAACTAAGAAGAACTATCGCATCAGAGATTGTGAAACGTACATCGCAATGAGTGTCAGAGAGGTAACGAGTGGGGCGAGTTCGTATTTGTTCGTCGGGAGGTCGCTCCCAGTAGTATTGACAAATGCTCGGTCTTGATGGACGGAACTTGAGGGCATACAACGTCCAAATATTTGAAGGAGAGCACGGCGTTCCCGGGACAGACTCTGGAAGAGTTCCCGCTCCATTGGCCCATGGCAACCTAGGACGGTATGCACGACACCTTGATTTCAGAACATCGGAGGCCGCATGTAACGTCCCCGGCCAAGATCGCCGGGAGTGGTATCGGCCCTATGCGCACATTTTCAGTGAAGAGTTTCAGAGTTTCCCCAGGTTGTAGATGGCGCGATTCGGTTCAAACTACGCCGCTGGATGGATATGGCGAGAACAGTTGTAAAGCTTGGAGAATGGTTGCTGTGATTGCCACCCGGCGACAAGCGGCACCGGTACGAATCGCAGAATGGGCGAGATATAGAAGCAGAGGCCGATGTAGGAAGTGTGTTTCCTCCCGCGAAGGGAGGGAGTAGATGAAAAGGCAAACACAGATAATGCTATCTAGGAGATATATAGAACTTTATGCAGAGAGTGGGACGTGAGTCACTCTACATTGCCCCATCGGATCCTAATCCCCTCGCGTTGCTATCGTCATTCTCAATGAGTTTACCATTGAGCTCGAGCCCCATAGTATTCGAGAGTGAACTACCATTGTGATTGAGCAACCATTCATGCTCGACAGTCAGGGTAACTACCGTCCCCACCCTCACCTTCTTACCGAGAATACGCACAACACTAAGTCAGTGGGGGGGGTTCTTGGTACTCATGGCTTCCTTGGGTGATTTTCGCTAACAGAATCGGGTGCCAGTGCCCACAACATTTTGTCTCTGGTGGCCACCAGCAGGCCACCCTTCCTGCGAGAAAAGTGGGTGTACTTGTCTCCTGGACCGATTCGAGACTCCGGAGCATTTTTTGGGTGCATGCTGCTAAGATATCAAGACGGTAGCCTGCAGGGGTAAGTGTGAAAAGGGCTGTTGGAAATTACGTTATTCCTTTCCTATCCGGTGATGTGGCTATGTTGGTCATGTGACACAG
>QLOI01006155.1:0-15120 GCA_003313605.1 Tuber umbilicatum
CCCCCCCGCCTCGTATTTCCTCCCACAACCAAAAGCCCTACACATTCCCCCCAAACGACCCCCGGGACCCCTAGGAATCCCGCCTACCACATCAATTCTCCCATACAAATTTCCCCCGGGACCCCTAACCGTCCCGCCTACCTGCCCCATACCCCTACCTATGCCCGGCGAACCCATCCTCGGTCCCGTCGGCACAACAACAACATCCTCATCCCCGTCCTGTTTTATAAACTCCCGTGGGATCTCCCTCCCGCCTCTCACAAAACTCCCAGCCCGGAACACAACCATACCCTTCCGGACCGCCTCTAATTTCTCTCTCCTCTTTGCCAACCATCGTTAGCGTTCTCTCATCCTCCTCTTCCTCTTTTCCTCCTCCAACGTCCAAGCAACCGAGGGCTCGCCCCTCGGGGGGCCAGGCGCCTGCACCGCCGCAGCAGAGGACGCCACCTCAGCCACCTCCTTCTCAGCCACCGACATGTTATCATCAGCTATCCCCGAAGATGCCACTGACTCAGCCACACCAGGCAGCCTCACCCGTGCCACCGCCACCTCCTCTTCCTCAACCGTGAACGGGGCCACGTCATCCCCACCCACAAACTCAACCCTCTGCTGTATTCCTAGCTCACAATTCTGAGAATTATGAGCCCCCCCGCACACAAAACAAACCGCCATCTCCGTGCCATGAAAAATCGCTAACTGTTTCTCAGCCAGGGCCAAGCGAACAGAAAGCACCGAAACATGGTGCCTCAACCTTGAAATCTCCGCCTCCTGAGCAAAAGACTTCTCCACTGCCCTCGATAGGACATCAACCGACCGTGCGACCTGTGCCGACGACGGTTTCGAATTCGTCTTCTTAGCCATAACCGAAGTGTACAGCGATGAAGAAAGTATCGTAATAAGGATAAAGATAGATAAAAACCCGAAGGTAAAGTAAGTTTATCGATGAAAAATATTCCCAGCGAGGTGCTGTAGAATAAAGACTTGAAGCAATCGTGATGAAAGAATCAAGGAGAATGATTGGTCAAACCTGGGAAAATGACAAGTCACCTGGCGGTGAAATTTCAATGACTGGGGTTGTAAGAGACACGGTCCTGTGCGAAGACTTCCCGGACACGACTGTACTCGAGTACGAGGCTGGCGCCATAAATGATGAGCGGTGTAAAGGTTTTCTACTGAAAATTTCCATATTCATGACCTTCCAACCACTGCTCCGGTGAAGCAACATAAATTAAACTTTCATCTATATGTGAGACTATTTCCTGGATTTCACTTTCCAACTCTTTAGAACTCTCTATCTAAACTGGTTGAAGAATTATCAAGAGCTCTATGGTTGATACATTGGTCTTGGCGCAATTTCTGACAATTTTGTATGGGGAAAAGCAAGGCTTGGCGCTGTTTTCAGCTTCAACTCTGCGATACTGCATGCCAAAGTAGCCAACAATTCCTTAATAATTTGTGAGCACCTGAGAAGATATTCGAAAGGATTTTGGGCCTTGCCATCAATTTTTCAATTTTTTTGCACCCTCAGAAGGTGTTGAATGGAAGGTGTGAAGTAGGATGGTTTGGGTTGTTACATGCCATTTCGCTCATCGCCAGCCTCGTACTCACTGCTTCCGGGTTTTTCGTGCATATAATGCATTGTGCGAGTGGGCCCGGATAAAATGGCCCTGTTTGTAAGTGTGGTGACCATATTCGCATAAATGTGAGGCTATCTATGTACAGTATGTGATTGAATTATGTATAATAGCGTAGTATTTTTGGCGCAGTACTAGGCGGGTTAATTAATTAGGCCTCGGATTGAAGATATATTGATTCAAGTGCTGCCGCTGAGCCGGCCGGGTAGTTTCCAGTACAAGTATAGAACCGGTGCATTTCTGAGTAATTATGATACTTGTACATTACGAGTAGAGTGTGGGGTTTGTAAGAAAAGAAACGTCCCCCCCCCCCCTAGTTTTTCATAAGAGGAATAATTTTGGTACAGTACAGTACAAAGAATGTGAAAGGTTTCTTGATAGAGCATCCAGCCCAAAGATTCACATAGTTAAGTGCCAGACCAAAGAAATTATTCTATGAACCTAAAAGTCCAATTTCTGAAGGGAGGGTTGGAACGCATGTCAAGAGATGACGGATTTTGCATAACAACGATGTAGACTAGTTTCATGTAGCGATCACAGTATTTAGGACCCTCAATAAAGGTTGGAAAATTCATAATTCTAAACTCCCCATGGATTCCCCTCACCTTATCAGAGGTTGGAGGCCAGGATTTGTTGTACTGTTTCTGGTAGCTAATCAGAGTGGGAATTTTGTAATGAAAACTTGTGGGGGGATACTTTCCTTTTGTTGCCAAGATGATACTCGCATAAGTCAGAGGTATTGCGACTCGAGCAAATAGAGAGGCAAACGAGAGGACGAGGAAACAGGCACAATTACTGTAGCGAAGCTCCCTAGTAGGATATTCTTGAGGTTGAATAGTAGAGGCGAGGCCCGGGACGATAGGCCTAATTACAGTATCCGTCCACTGCCAGCCGGGTAAAGCATCTCACAAAGCAATTGTATTCGGATCAAGTCTAAAAGAATAAAAGATGTACTGTACTCGAGTACTGCAAGCACCAGTGGGGAGCGGGCTTGGAAGCTTCTGAGAGACCGGATCATTCTGAGAAGTGCATTCCCTGGCATTTGAGTAAATCTCGTTCGCCCAAATTGAACATTAGCCCTTGCATGTGGGATGCAGGTGTGGTAGGGAGGAAAATGTATATAAGCGGGGTTTGAAGATATACGGCATTTGCCGACCAGGTCCAAAGTTAGCAGTCGCAAATGCTCAGCACGAATGATTGGCAGATTGAGCACGCAGGGTAGCTAAGTTCCACCCGAGCTCAGGATCCTCATGTTTCTTTTGTTCTTCCCCGCCCGCTTGAAAAGCCATCTTTCCTGCTATCAAAGGACCTTCAATTCCTAAGCAGACTCTCCCCACAATTCAAGAATCCATCGATAGGATGAGCAACCGACAGCAAAGCACTGCTTTCGAGGACCGTTCCTCACCCCAACGGTATGGCCCGGGATTGCTGCTTTTATACGTTGGCCCCCCAAAATCACTAATGTTCAGTAGCTATACTTCTCTCGCAGTGGCTCACAGCAACATTCAAGGAGATCACAGCGGCAATAGCGGTTCCTATAACACCACATGCAATAATTATTACAACCGTGAGGGCACGAACTCCGTCCAGAACTATGCCGAAATTTTGCAATGCCTATACAAATCCAGATACCAATCGCACCGGAATCGTGTTCGTGAGCCGGTTGAGGGAACCTGCATCTGGGTCACTGAACATCAAAAGTATAAGGAGTGGTTGGGAAAAAAGACATCTGGTCTCCTCTGGCTATCGGCGGATCCGGGTTGTGGAAAATCCGTCATCGCCTCATTCCTCATCAACCGTCTTAAAATGCGAACCGACACCATCGTTTGCTATTTCTTTTTCAAGGACGACAGCGAAGAGCAGAGGAGCGTAACCCTTGCTCTTTGCGCCATTTTACATCAGCTTTTTGAGCAGAGAAGATCCCTCTGCGTGCATGCCAAGGCAGCATTTGACGCTAGGGGCAAAAGGTTTACGGAGGAGGTGGAAACATTGTGGGAGATTTTGGTAAAGGCGGTAGCTGAGGAGGGGTGTGGCGATGTAATTTGTGTGGTAGACGCGCTGGATGAGTGCGAAGAAGGGGCTCGGGCTCAGTTTATCCGTCATATGACCCGTCTTTCGGGGTCTCAGCTATCCGATACGCCTTTGAAATTCCTTGTCACAAGCCGTCCGTACCACGATATCGCGATAGTGCTCGGGACCCCTGCAACCACGATTAGACTAAAGGGGGAAGACGAAGTGAATGCTATTAGCGCTGACGTGGCTCGCGTGATAGATGAGGGCATTAAAGACCTAGAGTCATACTGGGGACAGCCCGGGGGGCTTGGTTATTTGCGAAATCTTTTAGAATGTTCGGCCGATCGGACATTCCTTTGGGTTTCTCTGGTTCTCGAGATTTTGAAGGGTTGTGAGGATGACTCGCGGGAGGAATTTACTAACATTGTCTCCACTACCCCGCGCGATCTAACAGAATTATATACTAAGATTCTTGATAAAAGCAAAAACCCCGATGCAGCCCGGCAGATCCTGCATATAGTGATAGCAGCTGCAAGGCCTCTTACGCTTCGGGAAATAAATGTGGCATTCAGAATCAGGCGGAATCACTCGTCGGTCAAGGATCTAGGAGACCTTTCCTCCGAGTGGGAAACGGCGGTGAAAAATTTATGTGGGCTTTTTGTGCGGATTATTGATTCAAAGGTCTATCTCGTTCACCAAACAGCCAAGGAATTCTTGGTTAAAGGAACATTGCCCGGTCAAGGGAGCTGGCAGTATACCCTATGTCCGATGGATTCTAACTTTATACTGGCTGATATTTGCATCTCCTATCTTTCATTGCAAGACTTTGAAAACGAACTTCCAGCGGCGGATCCGTTGCACACTCCTAGAGGTGTTGCATGGCAGGCGGCCTGCTACCACAACCAGAAATATGCCCTTCTCGATTACGCAGCTAGCCATTGGGCGGGCCACCTCCGAGATTCGCAGAATCGGCAGATGGAGCTGTTCGAGGTCACTCGATTAATATGTAAGCGTGGATCTAATAGATTTCTGACATGGCTTGCGGTGTATTGGGAAAAGAATGAGCCGTATGAACCACTCCCTAGTGACTTCACACATTTGATGATAGCATCGTGGCTTGGGCAGCAGGCAGTAGTTAAGCGGCTAGTGGAGGAGAGGGAAGATATCAATGCTCGGTCTGGAAGATATGGCACCGCGCTGAACGTAGCAGCTTACCGGGAAGATAAGGATATAGCCAAGATGCTAGTGAGGAGGGGAGTCAAAGCCTATCTGGGCGGGAAGGAGTATGACATCTCACTTGTAAGGAGGCTCCACATGAAGTGTCCGGTGGATCACTGATAATAGATGATTTTATAGACGGTACGTGATTATGTTATCACCGGGGGAAATAGAATCTGATAGAGAAAAAAATTTGCGTTACAGAGGGTAAGTCGAAGTCCTTCATCATGCTTTGCTCCGCAATGTTGCTGATGACTGAGGTCCGGAGTGGTAGAAGGTGGGTGAACTTCATTATGGGTGCAAGGAAACAAGTTTCACTAACAATGGACTGGCCCATGAGCGTAGAGTGTAAGTCAGACACTACAGGGCTGGGTGATAAGAAGGAGAGTTTTGTTGATTCTTAGGGAGGTATAGAAGGTATAGTACTTGATGGATCGTAGAGGTAACGAAAGTGATAGCTAATTCCGGAACTATGGGGTACAATAGCTTGTAGGTAACTGAGTGAAGTGAACTTTAGTGGCGGAGAGATTGCTGACATCTGGCTCCCTGAGGGTTGCAGCCGGTAGGCGAACAGGATTAACCCGATCTAGGGGCGAAGCAGTTGCTGATCTCTGACTCTCTGGGTGTTATAGGAGGTAAGTGAACAGGATTCATCACAGTTCTGGGACGAGGCAATCGCTGACCCCTGGCTCGCTGGGTGGTATAGCCGGTAAGTGAACAGGATCAACTACCCCTTTGGGGCGAGGCAATTCACTATTCATGACATCTGACCCGCTGATTGTTGTAGGGGGTAAGTGAACAAGATCAGCGAAGGCTTTGGGGCGAGGCAGTTGCTAACACCTAGCACGAGGAGTGTTGTAAGAGGTAAGTGAACAGGACCAACAATGGTTCTGGGACGAGGCAATTGCTGACCTCTAGCTCCGTGAGCGTTGTAGTATGTAAGTGAATATGATTAACCACCGTTCTAGTACGATGTATTAACTGACATCTGGTTCGCTGAGAGTTGTAGTGGGTACGTGTACAGGACCAACCACTATCCTAGAACGAAGTATTTGCTGGCTTTTGACTCGCTTCGTGTTGTAGGAGGTAAGCGAACAGGACTAACAATGGTTCTGGAACGAGGTAATTGCTGACCTCTGGCTCTGTGAGTGTTGTAGTATGTAAGTGAACAGGATTAACCGCTGATCTGGCGCGAGGTATTTACTGACACCCGGTTCGCTGAGTGTTGTAGGAGGCAAGCGAACAGGATCAACCACTGTTCTAGGACGAAGCATTTGCTAACTTTTAGCTCACTTCATGTTCTAGACTATAAGCGAACAGGATCAGCAATATTTCTGGGACGAGGTAATTACTGACCTCTGGTTCTATGAGTGTTGTAGGAGGTAAGTGAACAGTTCTGGATGAAGCACTTACTGACATCCGGCTCGCTGAGTCTTGTAGGAGGTAAGCGAAAAAAATCGACTACGGCTCTCTGATGATTCGATTGCTGACCCCTGGCCCTGTGAGTGTTTCAGCGGGTACGTGAACAGGATCAACTACAATTCATACAAGAGGCAATTGCTAATCTCCGGCTTGCTGAGTGTTGCAGTGGGTACGTAAAAAAAATCAACCACGATTTACGGAGGCAATTGCTGACCCGACTCGCTGAGTATTGTAGCCCGTAAGTGAGCAGGATTTACCACGGTTCTAGGATGATTCGACCGCTGACCCCTGGCTCGCTGAGTGTTGTAGCGGGTATGTGAACAGGATCAGCTACGGTTCTGCGACGATTCAATTGCTAACCTCTAGCTCGCTGAGTGTTATAGCAGGTATGTAAACATGACCGGCCAAGGCTCCGTGACAAGGCAATTGCTGACCTCTGGCTTGTTGCGCGTTCCAGTTTGTAAGTGAACAGGATTAAATATAGTTCTAGGACGAAAAATTACTGACCCCTACCTCGCTGGGGCTGTAGAAGGTAACAAGATCACCCACGGTTCTGGTATGAAGCAATCACTGACGTCTGGCTCGCCGTGTTGTAGCGGGTAAGTGAACAGGATCAACTACTGTTCCAGGATGAGGAAATTGCTGACCTCCGGCTCGATGAGTGTCGCAGCCGGTAGGTGGGCCGGATCAAAAACGGTTCTGGGACGAGGCGATTGCTGACTACTGACTCGAGGAGTGTTGTAGGAGGTAAGTGAACAAGAACAACAACGGTTCTAGGAAGTGGAATTTGTTGATCTCCGGCTCGTTGAGTGTTGTAGTTTGTAAGTGAAATGGATCAAGCACAGCTCTCGGACGAATTATTTGCTGACCTCTGACTGGCTGAGCATTGTAGTATGTCAGTGGATACAAATCAACTACGGTTCTTGGGTGACCCTTTTGCTGACACCCGACTTCTCGGCTACTTAAGTGGTAAGTAGACTTATCCTTCCAGACGTTTCTACGTAACTCATACATTCGTCTCTCCGTTACAGATTGTATGGAATCAACCACTTTCATGTCCTCGCCAATACCCGTGATTCCAGACTAACTTCACCCTCCTATCCCTCAATAGGAGGTATGTTGCCGATCCCCATATTGTACCCCTCTACCGGTAGAAAGCTAACCGATTGCCCCGTACCCGTCTTAGTTTGTATGCAAAACCCTTATCTTTTCTCGCGCTAGCTGAACTGATACTATCTCGGTATTGCTTTTCAGCTTGTAAGTGAATCACCTCCCCCCTCTTCCTGCTTTTCTCGCTAATACGCCTTTCGCATCGAAACCTTTCTACAATATAGAAGGTGAGCAATCTGATTTCATTACTACTAGCCTTTTCCGCACAGGATAACTGTTGACCTTTCTTGTAGCCTGTGAGTCGTTCATGCTCAATACCCCCACCCCCGCCCCAGATTATTTTGACCCCGTGCTAGTTCTGCATCCAAGGCGTGCGAGATTTACACACCTTGCCCAGCCGCTGCATCAACTCCTTGCGCTAAACAGTCAGTCTGGCCACCTTGGGTATCTCATCCTACTCCTTTTAGCAGATACTCAGGTCCCTTACCAACTGTGTAACAGATTGTATGTCTACTGTGCATTATTTGTTGGAGGCACTAGAGGTTATGGATTGATGATGGAAGATTATGTGCGATACAGAAAGTTCTAGGGGTCTGGTGGATTGTTTAGGAGTGTGATGGATTGTTCTTGAACTTTGACGATTTCCGGAGAAGATTCTCCAGAGATTTCTTCCTTTATTACCATAGAAGTATACGGAGAGACCGGGATAAGTGCTATAATCCATCGGGGGATCAGTGCATTCATTATTTTTAATTTATACACCTGTCTTTACCGTTAGTTTAGTTGGAGCAACGAAGAAGTGTGGTAGAAGTGAACGGAGTCGTGTATGATACCTCCCCTATATTTCCCACACTCAAAAAAATCCTCGCATTCTGCCATATATCGCTGCGCTGTCCATTTCCCACCTCGAGAGGAGGGCTATCGTTCACCCAATACGTTTACCGACACGAGGCCACGGTGATTTTCAAAGCACCTTATCCCGCTCCCAGCCCCGGAGACTTCTTTCAGCGAGTGATGTAGTGACTCTATCGGGATGCAGGAATTTGTCTAAGCCGGCTCTTGTTGGTCTGCGGTGCTTCCGTCGCCCATGTACTGCGCTCGTATCTCCCGAACCCGACCTCTCTACGAATATATAACCCTCAACAACCATAAGGCTGTGACCGGCGCCTGATGCATAAAGCATCCAGATTGCTACAGTGTTTCACCAATAAACCAGCTTGATAAACTAAGTGTATAATAGCTTCTCACCTGGTGGCTGGTCACCAACGATCACTCGGCTCTTGGTGATCCCGTAATTAATTTCGCGCTTCAATACATTAAATCCTATTCAACAGTCATCGCGAAAGACACAACAAAGCCTAGGTAAAGGCCCTGTCTGTTAGGGATTTTGACCTGGAAGCCATTACAACGGAGAACAACCCAATATCGCCAACCCCGTAGCACACCTGGGTTAGGGTTTGGCTTGGTGAATCTCACCCAGGTAAAACTCAACCGAGCGTAGTGTCGTCCAAGTGCTCGAGCATCTGTCCCCAGAATGGGGCAACAGAGCGGAAGATCAGGTGCTGGAATAGACTCTGTGAAGGCTCAGCGAGGCGACACCCTCAGCGAGGCATGGCATTTCTTGTCTAACAAAAACCTCTCTACCCGCACACACCACAAGTCAAGAAATGCCATGCCTCGCTGAGCCCTCACATGGTCTACTCCCTCAATCACCCTTTAGAACCTCATTTTCTCGACGCACGGGCTACTCCATTCATACCAAAAGGCAGCGCTCGAGTCCACGTTCACACACAAGGGAACTTCACATGACGGATAGCAACGATAATATCGATACCGCAGTTCAAGTGTCTGAAAACATCCGAAGGGGTTGCGGCTCCCGTTGGCGCTTCGCGGCTGTTCTCCGGTTTGGCGGCTCTTAATTTAATCTTGTGCTGCAAATCTGTTCGCGCAAGAGTGCTGCACTAGTAGAGTATGAGGTTAGTAAGAAAAGACCGGCCTTCCTATGGTTTCTATACAAGATATTTGTGCTGTTTTCAATACACAACTATCTAACAACAAAGAACGAGAAAAATTAAGAGTTTCTCTGGTAGAGAGTTTAGCTCAAAGATCCGCAGAGTTACACGCCAGGCCAAAGCAAGAGTCCCGCAAACCTAAAAGTCTGAGTTCTAAACAGGAGGTTTAAATGCAGGCCAAGGGAGCCAATTTTTATAGGATTTTTCGTGGCAATGGTGTAGGTTAGTTTCATGTCTCGAGGTCAGTATTCAGGACCGTCAGTGAAGGTTAAAAAACCGAACTCTTTATGGCTGGCCCTCACCTCATCAGAGCTTGAAGGCCAGGATTTTTTGTGCTCGTTTCTGGCATGATGGCTAATCGAAGTCGGAATTTTGTAAGGGAAAACTTCGGGTGGGGGGACTTTTCTTTGGTTGCTAAGATGGTAAAGTTAGTGTGCTGCTCAAGTACTGTAGTGTACAGTACCCGGAGAGCAATATCCTATTCGAGTATACTGTAATGATATTATGATACTGAATACTGAATTATCACAGGAATCTGATAGTCTTTCGCCAAGACCGGGTGTTACTTAAGGTTCGGTGGTGTCTGATGCCTGAGAAAAGTCCTCGGAATGCCTCAATCAACATAGTAACCAAGGGATGGATTTTAGGTGTCTACAACAATGCAGTTGAGTGAGTTCTGATCACTGATCAGACAAGCGCCTAGCGCTACACAGTACTAGACACCTAAAATCCACTCTATGATTGGTATTCTGTACGTCGACCAGCAGCCAATACCGATAGAAGAGGCTTACTTCCAGCCGAACATGCCCTAAGCGAAACCAAATTTGTCATCTACCATAATTTAAACCTCGGACCGATCACAAGCTGAGGCTCTTGATCCGCAAAAGCAAAAAAAGTCTGCACCCTTACTCGAGTATCATACTCTAAACTACCCTCCGTCTTTAGTGCCTCTGGATCGGTGAACTTCATCAAGCCTTCTTTCTCGCCTTCCTCTTCCCCCTTTTAAAGTCCTCAACTCTACCGCCCCCAAAATAAAACAAACAAAGAATGGCTCCAGCACTTCCAACAACCATTCCGGCATCAGCCGGAGCACCAGCCAAACCACCTCCAGCTCAACCCCCTCGTCGCAAGAGAAAGAACCGAACTCCGGTCATTACTAGGTTGACGGTCGATGATCTTCGCGGTGAGGTTGCATACGTGTCTGAGGATATTTGGCGCGATGTCTTTGGATTTGTGAAGCAGGAGCCCAAACCGAAGCCTGAGCAAGAAACCGTTAACGGGATTCCGGTAATGGGTGGACCCGCAATGGTGATTGTTGACGATGGTAAGCTCTACATCCACTTATGAAGACAGAGATTAACCTTGACCTTCCGGAACGCGATAGATGAGGACGACGAACCTATCCCCCCTACACTACATGTTGCCGTTACGCCTTTAATATCTTCACGAGAAACCGCTACGAAGAAGTGGACTATCTTTCCTGTTACGTTCCTTCCAGGGAGCTCTCAATTTCCCGGCCTCCCGCCCGCGACTATGATGCTTCCACGTACTATCGCGCTCCCACCATCCCTCGCAACCGCCGGCGAAAAGAGCTCGAAACCCTTTGGTGTGCTATTGATAGATGTGGTCCCGGTTGGCCTTGAAACAGTGTTCGTTATCGTCCGATTCCCAGTGGGAGCCGCGGTAGAGGACGACCAGGATTTGGAAGATCGTGTGAAGGAAGCCCTTGGCTCTGCAAAATTAATTCGAATGGGCGATGACCTTCCACTGAGATATGCACATGGCCGAATTGAAAGAGGGAAAGCTAGAATTGAGCTCTGTGAGCCTGTGGAGCAGGGATTACTTTTACGGGAAACTAATGTTGTGGTTGTTAAAGAGAAATTATCGAATACACGAAGACGAGGCCCCGATAACGTCGACGGAATTATCTTGGATGGGGAATATGAAGACGGTGGAGGAGTGTCCTTATCTGGGGAAGATGGTGCTACGGGCAGCGACGAGGACGAGGACGACCCCTTAGCATTCTCAGGCTTCCTGTCTACACCTTTAACCTCTAGCAGTATTTCATTCCCTTCAATTTCTACTACCCCCCATTTACGGAACGGTTATCATTCCCCAAACACCCTTGCATCATCAGCTCCGACTAGTACAAGTAAGGTGTTCACAACCCAGCCCTTAACTAGACCCATACCATCTGGCCTACTGCATCCAAAACCAAAGGAACAAGACGACGACGAAGCTAGAGCATTCGTCAAAGTTGGTGATTTAGCGAAGTTGGGTTGTTTCTCTGGGGACTGGGTCAGGATATCTCTGCCTATCCCTCCATCAACAGATACGTCTTCCCCAACACTTACCAAGGCAGCAGAGACCGTGGCTCGAGGGCGTGGATATGGAACGACTATCAGCCTTCGGCCCGTGAATGGTAGTAGGTCAGGTTCTAGGGTTTCCAGAGACCTCTCTGCAATGCGAGGTGATGGGGGATCGGATTTAGAGGTTGGGCGTCCGGTCAAGATATATTCTCTTCCAGAAGGCTGGGAGAATTCTAGCCTGTTAGCCAAACGCCGATGGGCAAGCGGAAGAAGTAAGGAGACTGCCATTGACGGAGACTCTAAGAAAGATCTGAACCCGGTTGTCTACCTTTCCCCCATTCTCCTCGCAAATCTGCCGTCGCCTTCCCCAACCGCAGCCGTTTCCGAGGTGATCCTTTCGCCACTCCCCACAGCTCCTACTTCTCTATTAAGCCCAGTCCCCCTGTTCCCTCCTGCCGCAAAAGAAGTCACTTTGTTGCGAATAGCATCGCCAATCTCTACGGACAGAGCTCTGCAGCCATCACTACTTTTACAACTAAAAGCATATTTCGAATCTTGTAGAAGATTGGTCAGGAAGGGGGATATGATTGCTGTGGGGATTGACGAAGCCCTTGCACGAAGTCTTTACGGTGGTGACGGCGGAGACGGTGTAACGGAGGAACTTTTGGCTGGGGGAGTAGAAGAGAAAGGAAGCAGAAAAACTTGCGTTGCGTGGTTCAAAGTAGGCAGTATTGGCCCATCAGAGGAACCCCCCGAGAAGAGCCCAGCTGGGAGGAGAATACCGGATAAGGGAGATAAAGAGGATGATAGCATATGGGGTGGAGTAGTATTTGTTGATCCAGCGAGCACTCGCATGGTTCAAGCCGGGTCTGAGAGACGGAAAATACCACCTACTATCAGCTCTACTTGGAAGTACTATCTTGGACTGCATCCGCCGCCCCTACGATTGGCCGCCATTCAAGGAGTTCCCCCAGCGTTGATTGTGCCAGGGCGTTATGTCAATCAGACTCAACGACGTCTGAGAGAATTGGTCTCTGCGGCTACCTCGCAGAGGGCCATCCAATTGGGGTTGCAATCGATCGCTATCCTGTTGACAAGCACTCAAAGGTCTATTGGTAAACGGACACTAGCAATGAGAGCCGCGGTTGATGTTGGAGCCCACGTTTTCCATATAGACGCCTACGATATCATCTCCGACGGCGGTGCCGGTGACGTAAAGACGGAGGGTTTCTTGCGGGCTAGAGTTGATAGGGCACTCTCCTGCGGCAAAGAAAGCTGCGTTCTACTACTCTCTCACATCGAAGCCCTTACAGCGGCACGAATGGGAGAAGCATTAAAGGACATCGTGGGCCAAATGCGTATCATCATTGCGACTACGACAGAAGTTGACAAGTTATCAGAGAATATCCGCAACGTCTTCACCCACGAGATGGAAGTCGGAGCTCCAGATGAAAATGAGAGGGTGGGGCTCCTGGAGGGGATAGTAGACGAGCGAAGAGTCCGCCTGGGCAAAGAAGTCGACCTCGGAAACATCGCTGTTAAAACAGCCGCTCTAGTAGCCGGAGATCTCGTCGACGTCGTCGAGCGTGCGGTCGCAGCATCTCAAGACCGCATTTTAAAACTTGCGAAGAAATGCCGGGCTCGTCAAAATGACCCCGATTCCCCCGAGGGCCCCGTATCAGTCAAGGACTTGGAAATAGCCGGCGGCGATGAAACTACCAGTGTCCTAAAATGTGACTTCGAAGTAGCTGTCGAGGCTGCGCGCAGGAACTTCTCAGACTCGATCGGCGCACCAAAAATCCCGAACGTGGGCTGGGACGATGTAGGAGGCCTCGCAAATGTAAAGAGCGCCGTCATGGAAACAATCCAACTCCCGCTCGAGCGACCAGAACTCTTCGCAAAGGGGATGAAGAAGCGTTCCGGAATATTATTTTACGGGCCCCCAGGAACTGGAAAAACGTTACTGGCGAAGGCTATCGCCACGGAATTCTCCCTCAACTTCTTTTCCATCAAGGGGCCTGAACTACTGAATATGTACATTGGCGAGTCGGAAGCGAACGTCCGGAGAGTTTTCCAGCGCGCCAGGGACGCACGGCCTTGCGTTGTCTTCTTCGACGAATTGGACTCTGTCGCGCCGAAAAGAGGGAATCAAGGTGACTCCGGGGGTGTCATGGATAGGATAGTTTCCCAGCTGCTCGCAGAATTAGATGGCATGAGTGAAGGTGCGGAAGGTAGCGGTGGCGTGTTCGTTATTGGAGCTACCAATCGACCGGATTTACTTGACGCAGCATTGCTACGGCCCGGAAGATTCGACAAAATGTTATACCTGGGTGTTTCGGACACCCACGATAAACAATTGACTATCATGGAGGCTCTCACTAGAAAGTACGTCGCTTCCTTCTCTCTTCTCCCTCCACTCCACTAACCAGCAACACAGATTCACCCTCTCCCCAACTCTCTCTCTCCGCAGCATATCCGAAACCCTCCCCTTCACCTACACAGGAGCAGACCTGTACGCCCTCTGCTCCGACGCAATGCTCAAGGCAATCACACGCCAAGCCAGCATCGTCGACGAAAAAATCAAGCGTTTATCGGCCACCTCGGAGGAGCCCGTTTCAACAGCACACTTCTTCGACAACATTGCTACGCCTGAAGACGTTCTTGTCGTAGTTGGTGAGGAGGACTTTTTACAGGCGAAGAGCGAATTAGTGGGCAGTGTTAGCGCCAAGGAGTTGGAGCACTACCAGAGAGTTAGAGAGCAATTTGAGATGGCGGAGGAGAAAGAGAAGAAGGGGAAGGGGAAAGCCATTGAACAAGCGGTGATAGAGGAGAAGGAAGAGGTGCCGGTAGCAGACAGGAAAGGGAAAGGGAAAGCCGTAATTGTGGACAGAGATGCAGGCGTGGAAGTCGGAGATATAGGACTGCAGCTGAGAAGTCGCCTGGAGATCGTTCCTGAAGAACAAGAGTGGGAGGATGGAGCTGAAGGGGATGAAAAGGAGCTTTATGGCGGTGGGCCGTAAATGCCGCCCCAGCCGAAAAAGTGACTTAGGCCCGAGTAGCTGTCGATGTTTTCAGCGTGGCCCCATGATGTTGTTTGCCCGTTGGTTTTCATACGGCGGTATTGTCCCGGGAGATCCACTAGTGAAGAATGTCTGAGTAGTAGTGTGCGAATTGGCGGCGGCGGCGGGAACGTTATTGATACCAGAACAAGCTTGGTTCAAGCACTGTACTTTATTGTAAAATATCCTAGAGAAAGGTTCGATTCTACGATACCGGAGCCAATCTCCCATTACTTGAGTGATAATTATTATACTTCCCGAGCAGTGAGACTATTATTATAAGCCATGACTCCATCCACCCAATATCACACGGATGTATCCATAACAAAACATTGAGCAAAAA
>QLOI01006165.1:0-11177 GCA_003313605.1 Tuber umbilicatum
TACCCGACCGTGCAAATGTTAAGCGAGGTGCCAAACAAAAGCGGGGAAGTGAGGTAAAACAACCTCCTGAGATGTTGAGATGGGGTAGGAGGAGCGTCCTTGAGGGTGGACCCCAAGAGAAGATAGTAAAGATGATGCCCGAAGGCCCGAAAGTGATAAAAGAGATGGCCAGCACCCCCCAAGGGGGAGGGTGCTGGACCCGAAAAGTGGTGATAGTTTCTCTGGTGTTGAGTGGTTCCCGATTAGGAAGTAAATTTCAATGACCGGAGTTGTAACGGAGACGGAGGATGTCTTCTACTTCTGCCTGCAATGAGGAAACTGTATCAATATCAACTGACTCTTTATAGTCTCTAACACCATCCGGGTAATGATAGAGTAAAAAGGGTTGGCCAGTTGGAAGATAGTGGGATCATAGATGCTGTCGCCTAATACTGTGAGATTTGTGAACCACAACCAACTGATGGATATTGGAGTGAATAATATTAATATAAATATGCTGAAGACATGATTTATCAATATCCCCACCATTGAATAGTCCTCCTCCTTCCAGAGTCGCAAAAAAAACGACACATTCTTGAGTTTGACCTTCTGTCAATAGATTCCACCAAGCCTTAATACGCTGATTTTTTGTAGATTTGGCTTAGGAATATGCTTTACAAAATGGTAGGCCAGGTTCATTTGCTCTTCGGTGGGAAATATGTGATTGAGCAGCTAAGACTGTTTCTGTTCCTATTATAAGTAATATAAATATATTAGCTGCTATAACAATCCACCTAAGTATTGAGAATTGATTACCTTTATCAGAGTGAATTAGTTTTGGCATATGGAGAGTATTGTGGAGCAACCGAAGATATTGCTTATTGACAGATACTGCAGTTCGGTTTGAAATTTCAACATAGCACCAGATAATATAGTGAGAGTACATATCAATTGCCCTATAAACTGCAAATCCAAATCTCGATAACTTGTCATGTCCATCAATTGAAAGCACTCGGTTTGGTCCTTCAACAAAGTATTTTTCGCACTGTCGTGATGTAGAAAATGCCTTTTGACTTGCTGCAACACCTACAGGATCTAACTTTTGGTGTTCATCCCGCACTTGTTTTCTATTTAAATTATGTTTCAAATTATTATTTAAATTAAAATTCTAGTTATCTTTTATGAGAGAATTGAAAACATACTGTGACACAAACTCCACTTAAGCGGATATTACTCAAAGTATATTCACGACCATATCTAATTGATTGGCCAGATATTAACTGTCTCTAACAAGATCTTCACTTCGAACAGTACGATCACATCTTGCATCATCCTCATTTGGTGTACCCATTGGGAGCCGAAGAGCAGGATGTAGGCGAAGATTTTGTAGTTATATTGCGGAGAGATTCCAACCATGAACTAATAGACATCACAGCATGTTTGCAGAATTCATATTTTAAAACCAAAGTTCCCACACTTTAGCTACTAGATTCATATCTTTATGCAATGATAACTGCCATTTATTGAATTCCGCTTGTGAAAACCTATCTCTATAGGCTCGTAAACTATCAATACGATGAGCATTAGCTTATTAGGAAATTGGACTTTGTATTAATTATAACTTACTTTAGCGAAAACTGATATCACTCTTTCATAATATCCATAACTTGATGTAATAGGAGTCCTTCAATAAGCTAGAGTTCTTCTAATATCTCCTGAAAGAATTCCCAGTTGTAAAGTCGCAGCATATTGTCACAAACTTGGTTGAACAAAATTGAAAAATTCACTTCAAGTTCTCATTTCCCCCTTCTCCGTTAGGCATATGGTTACAACTATGCTAATACCACAGTGTTCAGTAACAAAACTTATTATGAGGCAATTACATGTGGACAACATAAGGCAACAACCAACAAGCTTGCGAGGAAGGATGATAGTTGTCCCGACCGACATAATATAAATCAGCCGTATTGAAGGAAATTTAGGTTCTTCAAAGGAACTTGATTGAAAAGAATTGTTTGGTTGGAAAGAAAGTTATGAGGCATTTACCAAGAAACTCAAATTGCTGGACTAGAGTTAAGAGGATGAAGACGCATGACCCTCCTCCTAGGCAAATCAAAGAAGTGATGGAGCACTAAGCCTATCAACTCTTGATAAAGCAATGCAGTCTAGCCTCCGCATTCGTTACCGGTGTCTGATATTGTAACTGATCACTTCAATAACAGAAGAACAACTAGTATGTTCACCTTTTCGTGGCAAGTTAGATTAAGTTCATATGGTAAGGGAATTGGTAGCTTTCAACTGGTGCAGTAATAGACACCCTTAAGAAAACAAAGCTTATAAAGTCTCAAAGACCAAGCAGCTGAGAATTCTCAGAGTCAATGGTTCTTCGCACTCTGAAAGAATAACATTGAAACAACAGCAAAATATTATCTTGCACTTCTGACTTGCTTCTCAACACCATCCTTCTTCCTGATTCCCTGCCACCTCTTAGCCCCTGAATAGTCCCCGGATGCTAAACTCTTGGTACTCAGATGTTTACTTACCTGGGGTCTTAGGAGAAAACCAGGACTTCCCATCTCCTTCCCTCTATCACAACAACCTTCACACCAGTACTTAAGGAATAGCAGAATACTGCATAACTGCTGAACCGATTTCAATTCTGTTTACAGGGTCTGATTGGGCTGGATGCCAGCTACATGCTGTATAAAGATCTTTATAGCACCAAAACTCGGGAAATCGCTCACCTCGGTGGTAGTGATTTCTCTTTACCTTGGCGCTGTTGTAAACTTGATGGCAGATTACTCCACAATGACTAAAAGGATCTCGATTCTGTTTATAGGAGATGATTGGGCTCGATGCCAGATACAGACCTGTATAAAGAACGTCTTCATTGCACCAAAACTAAGGAAATCACTAACCTCTGTGTCAGTGATCTCTCTTTACCTTGAGGAGTTAGTGAACTCGATGGCAGATTACTCCACAACCTCTAGACATATTTCGATTATGATTGCAGGAGATGATTGGTCTGGATGCCAGCTACAGGCCGCGAGGAAAAACATCTCTCATAGCACCAAAGCTCAGAAAATCGCTAACCTCTGTGGTAGAGAGCAATCTCTATCTTTGGGCATTTCGGAACACAGTGGCAGCTTAGTACACAAGCACTAGGTGATTGGGCTGGATGCCAACTACACGCCGGTATAACGGAACGACTAGTGGTTCAAGGATGGGCTCGCAGAGCAGCCATGTTCATTTTGTTTGGTTCCAGATCTCGATTTTCCCACTTCCTACCAGGTTACCCACGACGGCGTGTCTCCGTCTGTACATCTTACCAACTCGCAGTATCGGCTAATGGTGTGAAATAGTTCGTTGCCTAAGCATTATGTAGTAGGTTAGTGAATTGGGTATGAGTTAGGCTTAAAATATGTAGACAAATTATGAAGACAAAGGCAAATTGTGTGGGGAGTTTGTGTTGTTCTTCCGTATATGATGAGGCAAGTGTTAGGCATATGTAATTCCAACACCCCCCTCTGGCCCCGTTATAGGGCCCGGACGTCGCCAACAGCACAGTGTGTAGTTGCTAGTTGCCAGAAAAAATTACAGAATTGGCAGCATCCGCATAACAGCTTATGCATCATCGTCGTCCATCCGACATGAAGCTATTCTAAGAATATATGAGAGGGGTAATGTGCACTGCTCATACAGCTGGACTCTAGTATGTGATCCAAATGGTATGCGGATGAACAGAAAAACCTAGCAAAGGAGGAAAGCTTAATGGTCCATGTTGGCCGACTACAAATAGTCATAGGTCTGCGAGAACGGACGAGAGTTAAGGAGACGTAGCTGCAAGGTTATCTCGCTAGGCAATCACAGAAGCGAAGGAGCACAAAGCCTACCAACTCCACACGAAGATAATGCAGTCATGCATCGGGGTTGTCAGCGTTATCTGATATTGAGACAGATCACCTGGGTAGCAGAGGAACAACTGGTATGTTTGCAACTGCACGGCATACTCAGAGTAAGTTCATGTGGCAAAAGCAACATTAACTTCTAACTGGCGGGGTCTTGCACACCCACTGGATGAGGAAGTTGGGTTGGGCTGGGTGACCAGAAGTGGGGAAGTATTCAGGGTCCACGCGTGTTCGCACGTGAGATTGATAAGACGAATGACCAGTAGTTTTGCGGAGGTACTTCCTTAGTATAGGTATTAGATGTAGCGGCCGCGGAAACTTGGGCCGGATATAAATATCAGAGTTCCTCCCCCGCTATTAGACAAGCAGCAACGGAGAAGAGATCTTATCAATATAAGAAGTTATTACCTACACCTTATACACTTAGTAGTTTTAGCGAGCCCAGTATAGCATTTCAATTACTACCCCTTCCTGTCATCTCTCCGCTATTGAACCCCTGAAAATGCTAATACAGATTCTGCAGAGCTTTGAGTTGGTTACCTGTAATACTATATTGATAGTCTCCCTGTCACTAAGGCACGATCGACACAATAGGTATCAAATGATCTTGACAATACCTGCTGTTATCCTTGGTTACTATTTGTTCTTAATCTTAGAGAACACACCAGCTACACACGACGTTTTAGAACCTCTTCGCTGGTACTTAACGAACCCTATGGACGAGGAGGATTACGACGACTACGAGTCAAACAAGTAGGGTAGCGTTACACTAGCTTGGGCTATCGAACCTCCTGTATCCAAATGCAAGGGCAAAACCCCAAAACAGTAAAGGGGCGAAAGACATATCGGGCCGAACTGTCCCTAAAAGAACATATCTGAAGATATCCTCTCGGTAAATTTGTTACAACCTTGCACCACATAGTTACCCCTACACTACTGGCCAAACGACCCCCTCTTGGCTGGAAACTACACATTTTGTAGAAAATACAATATCACTTATGTAGGATATGCCATAATATTAATGATCGTAAGATAGACCCTTGCTCTGTTGAAATCCTAAGCGATAAAATCATTAAACCCGGTTGAACTACTGAATGTGTCCTATTCTACCGCAATTATGACTATTCAAAACTAAACCCAGAAACCTACGTCAATATGGCATTAAGATTAATAGGAGCAGACGAAATCATGGGAGAAAGCCTCAATGATAATGGCGTTGACCAAGTTTCAACCACAACTTTAGAACCACCACCTGTCCCGGGAGGTTATGTCCCAAGCCGAAGTGGAACTCCCACAGTACGTTCCTCTTCAAGGATTGATAAACGTGGATCACAGTCCAAGATGAGAGGATTGATACAACCAACCCCAGGGGGACTGAGCAAACCAGCGCTCCATTTACTTGATAGATATTCCACCCCGCGCCTAGGACCCAAAACTAAGGACCGACCAACTGCGAGAGATTTCTTAAACGAGCTTGACCCGGTAATAGGAAGTATTGACCGTACGGCAAAGGAAATGCAAGACAGGCAACGGATTGCTTTCAATACTCCGTCAAACTCTCAACAGCGCCTGGTGGGAGACTTGTAAGAAGTTGGAACAAGTGTTGCTGAAAGAGAGGAACTAGTCAATGAAGAAATGGAAAATCTCTAGAAACATCTGGAAATAGTTACCTGATCGCTTGGTATAGCATGGGACCGGTCCGTGTTAAGTCAAATGGCAGAATCAGAATGAATTCGTGGACAACAGGAGCGGCAACGAGAATTGTGCCTGCAATTGCATAGCAACATAGGAACAACTGACGCACAATCCTTCTCTGAAGACCTCTTGTTGGAAAAGAAGTTAATACCTCACAATCACATTATGATGAATTGGTAAAGGAATCAGCTACATACAAAGACGAAAACAAGGACGTAAGAGCACAAATAGCAAGAAACCAGCGTGTTAACAAGGAGTTCGAAGCCAGGAAGGATGCACAAATCCAGGAATTGATAAGACTGTTGGACAATTTGGCAGCCCAAGTTAACCAAAGGCCGGCAGACGTTGACGGACAAGCAAGAAAATCTCTACAACAACATGCACCTACGGATAGCCAAAACTCGCGGGAATATCGGAAAGGAATGGGTAAGGCCCCTGAAAAACAAGAAACGGGAGCTGAACCGACTGGGTGTTAGGCATATAAAATTCCAACATCCCCCTCTAGCCCCGATGTAGGGCCCGGACGTCGCCTGCAGTACGGTGTGAAGTTGCTAGTTACCAACAAAATTCGAGAAATTGGCAGCATCCCCATAACACCATATAAATCGTCGCCGTCCGTCCGACCGGAAGCTGTTCGCAGGATATATGAGAGGGGTACTGTGCACAGCTCATACAACTGGAATCCAGTATATGATTCATAAGATATCTGCGTGAGCGGAAAAGCCTACAGAATCAGAAAACAATAATACTTCACGTTGACCGGGTACAATTAAGTCATAGGTCTGCTAAAAACGGACGGGAGTTAAGGAGACGTAGCTGCAAGCCCATTCTCGCTAGGCAAATCAAAGAAGCGATGGAGCACTAAGCCTACCGACTCTACGTAAAGATAATGCAGTCATGTCTCTGTGTTGTCACCATTGTCTGAAATTGAGACTGATCACCTCAATAATAGAGGAACGACTGGTATGTTCGCATTTGGGTGGTATACTTAGACTAAAGTTCATATGGCAAGGGCATCGTTTACTTCTGACTGGCGGAGTCTTGCACACCCTCATGAAGACGAAGCAAAATAATCCAAATGACCAGAATCAAGGAATTATTCAGGGTCTACCAGTGTTCGCACTTAAGTTTGATAAGACGTAAGAATACTAGCTGTTGCAGAGGTACTTAGTTAGCATGGGTATTAGATGTACCGGCCACGGAAACTCACACGGGACACAAATATAACAGTTCCTGCCCAGCTATTAGACAGACGGCAACGGAGAAGAGATCTTATCAATATAAGAGGTTATTACCTACACTTCATACTCTTAGTTGTTTTAGTGAAACGAGTATTAGCGATAAAATTTACGATGCCTTCCTGACACAACTCCGTTTTCAAATGCTTAAACGCTTAACCTTACTCTACTGTGCTCTGAGTTGGTAACCCGTAACACTGGCGGTGGAAAAGAACCACCAGATGGCCCAAAAAATAACTCCAGACATCCAGACGTTGTGGATGACAAGGAGGACAGTTCAGAGTGGAGTTCTTCAGAGAAGGAGAGTATTGGGGACCCCTATGAAGTCCGACGAAGATGGAAACAAAGACAGCATCGTCCTTGGAGTTGTCTAACGCCAAAAGACAACTGTGGATTTTAAAAGAATGCCACTACTAATTGATGGAGTAGGCAAAGTAATGGTTAGCGCAAAAATGAAAGAGGCTACACCGCCAAAAATATTTGCGAGGAAGGACCACTGGAATGTCAAGACATGATTACCCCAATGCGAAGAGTCTTTATGTTGAAATGTACAACATTGGGAAAAATACATGCCCAGGATACTTTATGCGATTAGTCGGACAAAATGAGAAAACCTTGTGCACTTCACAAACTGGTATAGATATTCCATGACAGGGAAATTAGGTCACAAGAAAGAAGAAGGGCTCATCCTTCGGCAACTTTTCCGTCCGGAAATAACCCACTGATACACAAGCAGAGATGAAGATTGTGAAGCCCTACACCAGAAGGATACGGTCAAATATGAAGGGAAATTTTCCACCCTCTTATTAAAAATGGAAACCTGAATATTAAAGTACAGTTAACCAGTATTTCAGGGTAAAAAGGTTGGAAGACAACATTCCATTGCCAATAGTAGAAAGACTTTTATTTGAAAAATATGACCTCGACACGGAATAGTTAGCAGCATTAAGGAATCAAGGGGAGCGTTATGAAGAATTGGGATTTGACTAATGAGTTTCTACACGTGAACAGTCCAGTCAATTGAAATCTGGGAAAAGTAAGGACCATGATGACGAAAAAGTCTTAACCAAAACCATGAAAAGACGAAAGCAGTACACCAAATCAGAATGCGCAGCATATAAGGCGACGAAACAGGTAGGTAGTACCTCAATGTTGAATAAGGATGAAAAATCCAGAAACCCCACAGAAAGAGAAAAAATGCGTAAAGGCGTTCTGCAAAACCTCATAAACAAAAGAAAGAAAAATATAGCGTGTACACGATGTGGCGTGACTAGCCATAAATGGAAAACTTACAGAAAGAATGCGTATGTAACAGCCATCCAACAGGCTCCTTGGAAAGGTACCCCGCAAGGAAGATCAGAACGATTACCAACGCAAAAAGGGACGTCCCCGTGTGAATTTAGTTAATGGAAACCAACCACCCCCCCGCCCAAAGGCACCGGTCGCTGGGATCGAAAGCCCTACAAGGGTATGGGAAAACCATGCAGATCATGAAAGGGAGGATTAAAGCAATTTGGTACTGACAGTGACGGCGATTGGGTAGTCTATACAACTGGTGCTAAATAGGCACACATATCTATAAGAATCGAAGAAACGATGCAAAGAAAACCTCTCCCATCCACACTTGGTAAGAACCCCCAACACATCAACAGAGAGTACTAAATGATGGTAGCCAGACCAGTGTTCCGGAAACTCAAAGGTCTCTGATAAGGACCAATGTGGGATTACAAAGAAGTCAGGAGAAATCATCCTAGGAAGAGTGAGTAGGGGCAAGGGAGATGACACGTGAGAGTAATGAGGGATACTTCGCTGAAGCACCAAATATTAGATGCACTCGGGACAAGGCTTTAGACTTGCTTCTCGCAGATATAGTCTTTCTCGAATTGATTCGGTGCTACCACCAACGTATGAATTCACTAATGGATATGATCCCACGAAATGAGGGTGGAGAACAAAGCGGGAGGGATAGAACATCGTTATTGGCCAGCCCTGTGAACCCGATGGTAATACTATGTACCTATCTGGCCAATTGTGGATACCCTCCAGGCAGGGCCTGCAGGTTGTAAAAGCAGGATGAGAGGGAACCCTTTGGCAAGGGGTAAAGACCACTAGTGGTGGGTTGCCTGATGACCTAAAAATGGGCATTGTGAATAGATGATAGGGCACGGCACAAAATAACTACTAGCTCCCTCCTCATGTGTTGGTGAAACGCCAAGAGACCAGGTTAAGAGCCCTATCAAAAGAAAGCTAACAGCAACTAGTTTGGCTGAGGAGGTCTAATTCACCAAAACCCTGCGGGCATGGTCTCAAATATCCACGAAGGTCTCAAAAATGAAAAATTGATAAGTTTGTCATGGTCCAAAAGAAGGCGAAGATACCACGACCCAAAGGGTACAATTGCCTAGAAGGCATCCCACACATTGAGACGGAAGGGAAAAGAATCCAGATTTGTGTATTATTAGAGACCGGTTCTAATATCTTCCAAATCAAGGATCGACTCATACGAGAACATGATATTCTCTACGAAACACAACAACATCCTATGGAAAATTGAGGATTGGATAATCTGCCACTGAAAGCGGCGGGAAACATTTTACTGGTCCTCTTTTATTAGTGATCAGAACAAACTCCCACCTGTCAGAAATCTTGCGTGAAATTGCTAACACAGGAAAATTCAACCTAATTATCCCTTTTGGGTGGTGTAAGAAACATCATATGACAAATAGTGAGAATCCGGAAAATTGGTATTTATCTGAACAATCTTGTCGGGAACACGAAATCAATGAAGGATTGAGAAATATGTAGTAGTATGACGAGAATATTGATTTCCACCAAAATGCACAAGTCAAAGGACGAATACATTGTAAGGACGAACCAGTCGAAAACAAAGCTGAAATAATCCCTAAACTATAGGATGACTTTGTTCAACTATTCGAAGATCTAGTTGCAATCCAAATGCCTCTTAGGAGTGAATGGGATCACACGATTAGGATTAAGGAAGGGGAAGAGCCCCCTTGGGGACCAATTCACCCGTTGTCGGCAATGCAGCAAAAGGAACTCAAGAAGTACTTGGATGAAATGTTGAAGCAAGGGAAATTCTGACCATGTCAATAACCTACAGGTGTTCCTATTCGTTTTGTCCCACAAGCAGATAGCAAACTACAACTAGTAGTCGATTACCAAGATCTGAATTCATTAACATCGCGGACAGGTACCCGATACCTATAGTCACGATCAATAAGTCCGTACAGTGGTTTCCGCAAAGTCTTCGCACCCCTGCAGCGCACCTGCACAACACTTGATCACCCTAACAACTACCTACACCATGACCTCCCCACATACCAGAAGAGCTAGAGAAGACCTGAATAAACAAATATATACCCTGTATAAACATACAGACATGGGATATAGTAAAATTTCTCAGTCGCTAGGCATCTCCAAGTCCACTGTTCATTATGTTGTGAAAAGGACTGAAGCTAGGAGTGGAAACACTCATGTTGCAAAAAGAGCTGGAAGACCAACCAAGATTACAAATCAAAAAAAAAAGATAGTGGAGTCTGTTATTGATGCTGAGCCTCATTTAGCATTAAGAGACGTTACCAAAATAGCCAATGTTGGTTTGGGAAAGACCACTGTTGACAAGATCATCTCTGAAGCTAGTTTTAAGCTTCTGATACTCAGAAAAAAGCTTTTCTGGAGGAAAGGACAAAAGGAGAAGAGAAAGGAGTTTGCTGGAAGAAGGTAGAACGGGAGAGGGGCATGGAATTGGGTGGTTTTTGTGGATGAAGCTACTATCATCTATGATCTAAATCCTATTGGCAGAAAGGTCAGAGTTAGACCTGGAGAAGAGCTGGAAGAAAAAAACTTGAAGCCTAGCTTTAAGTCTGGGAGGACTAGCATTGGGGTATATGCTGCAATCATGAAGGGGGGGAGAACTGAGTTAATTCTGGTGAGGAAGAAGAGGGAGGAGGAAAGAACCAGCAAAAGAGACAGACTTGGCCTCAATTCCCACCAATATGTAACTGAGATCCACCAGCCCTACCTCATCCCTTTTATAGAAGGTCTGGATAGACCTTCTAACAACATCTACCTAGCAGCAGACAATGCTTCCTGCCATGGTGGTGAGGAAAATCGAAAATTGGAATCAGACTGTGGTTACATCAGCAAAAACTTTGGTTTGCATCCTGTGCGTCCCGTGCATCTGACGCACCGGATGCACGAAAGAGAGATTGCGAATCAGGACGCACCGACGTGCCGTCATTGCGTCCTGATTCTGCGTTCCATGCATCCCCCAACTGTAACGACCCTGCTGGATCTTACAGTAGACTTAGTCTTATCCCATGCCGGAGCCCGGAAG
>QLOI01006170.1:0-10889 GCA_003313605.1 Tuber umbilicatum
ACTGAAAGACCCCCCGGACCCTCCCAGCCCTTTCACAACCCTTAGATCCACAATATCCTCCTCAACCTTCAAAGAATGGTCCCTACACCCTGGGACCCCCGAAGACTACCTCTTCACGCCCTCCACGACCCCCCACCAGTTCATGGGACTAGACCGCTTCACCGCGGACTGCATTCATCAGATGCGCTCAGGCAAAAGCTACCTGGCAGCCCACCCTACCTGGTCCTCGGCCGAGAACGACCCAACCTGCAGAAGGCACGTTTCCAACCCAGAAGACATGGAGCATGCCAAACTCCTCTGCCCCGCTACCCAAGCCCTCCGCTCCTCCCACATGCCCTCGGTTAAGTCCTGCGGCCGGGACTCCCCGCTTTGGTTCTCGATCCCCCTCCTACTTGAGCTACGCTCCTTTATTCACGCTGCGTGCCTGAACTACCCGCCTAATACAGGATTTTGTCTCCCTGGCTCACCGCCTCCTGCGACCCTCTCTCCCCCTCCCTCCCCCTACCTTCCTCGGGCCACCCCGCCAGGATACCCACTTTCTCCAGACCTCTCGGACTCTGACTAAAATAAAGGGCCCCCGGGCCTCGTTACTGACAGAAAAACCCCCTGCACGACACACAAATACCTCTCAAAAGATATAGCGGGATTAGGATTGATCTTTCGGGTAATCTTTGAAGCTCCGTTTGTTGTTAGTCACCACATAGGGTGCATGTTTGAGTTTTTTCTTCAATAAGTTTTATATGTTATAGGGCAATCTTGTTGGAAGAGAGGGATTTTTTTATTGTTTTTGTATTTTGTTTTATAGGTTTTCTTACGCCATAGCTTAGCTTGCTGTATGTGACATCTTGACCTAGTTAAAAAATAATCAAGTATGATTTAAATTAAAAAACAAATAAACCACCTTCTTGTTAGAAAGAGCGCGCCAGCTTGGATTAATCTAAAGTCTTCAAGATATATTGAGTTCATCATTGTTACTTTGCTATCACTGCAGTTAGTACAATAGATACAAATATTTTCACCTCCTTCTAAAATGGCTGTTCGGTAGTCCCGTGGGATCAGGCGGTCGATTCCAACAGTAAGTTAGTGACGCTAATTCCCCCGGAGACCGAGGATTGAGGGATGTGCTGGGTTCGTTGAATAATCAGGGTCGGGTTTTGATTAGGCGAATAATAGGATGCTTAATTTACGAGTAGAATGGCGGGTTGGTACAACCCATTGCCAATTGGACAAAGTGGGCCAAACACAGCTTTGTGGGAAACGGTAGTGTCCCGAAGATCAACGGAAAAAAGTTTGGCTTGTTGCTGGGCCATCACTGGGTGGCCATAGCTCCTGCGCGTCCCATCAACAGACCCCCATTACTACACACCATTCCTCCTCCTCTAACCGTCAAGATCACCTTTCTTCCCACAGCTTGCAATCTCGTTTGCTCACGTTTTTTATTGTTTGCTCGCATTTTTCATTTCCCACCCACCCCCCATCTGGAAAACCTACTGGCGCCCTCATTGTCACATTGGGACACATCGGCGGTAACGATATCCCAGGGCAAGGGCAGCGGCAACACCCCCAAAGCCTCCTGCAGTGGAACTTAGCATCCAGCAGTTTGCCTAAAGACACTCATCTTTGGAAAATTGGGCAATAGCGAGTGGGAGAAGTACAGCCTTGGGAATTATACTAGCTTCCCAAAAGTTCTACCTAATTGAGGCACAGTACAGTACAGTACAAGCGGAGAGGGAAACAGATGGTAAAAACTGTTTTTTTGTCTAAGAAAATTGTAATTTCAGCCGCTTCAACCGAGTGTATCATCGATACATCATTGCTCTATTAATATAGAATCCTTTTCTACAGTTTTTCCAGCGAGTTTAAGGATTGTCCATGAAGGGGGCTAATTTTGGCTGAATGGGAACTCATCCTAATGGCTAAGAAGAATGCAAAAAGCCAACATATATTTAGTTATGATTCGGAGCATCAGGATTATAGGCTTTCCGACGCGCAGAGAAGCCGCCTTGTAATTTAGCAAGGCCGATCCCTTACCCGATGTGATGCTTATCGTGTGGAGCACGTGATTGCTATATGGCAGGCTAGAGACACGGAAAGGGCGGTCAAAAGGTTCAGTGAAAAACAACCGATGGCCGGGCCGACAGCTATTGAAAAAGTTGGGAATGAGAGCCCCAGCATCAGATATTCGCATTTATACTCCTTTAGAAAATATCAAACTAAAAGGTTAGAGTAATGCGGTTCCACGTGAGGTTGCTGCCTAGTTTCAGGTAACCTTATCGCGGTTCGGCGCAAGGCTGTAAATTTAATCAGCCCCGCTTTTCACAAACTTCAATTAAGCAGGCTAGCAGACCCCAAGTCAATCAACACCCTGCTCTCGTCAACGTTCAAAGCTGTGAAAAACTCAAAATGTCTCGCGCTTTCTGCAACATCGAGAACTCTACCGTCATTACAAATAGCTTTAACCATACTGCTCCTGACGATGAAGCTAAAATACTGGAGTGGCTGTCTCCATTGGAACCATGGGTACGCCATCGTGACATCGGAGCCCAACGGGTGGACAGTATAGGTGAATGGCTGCTGGAAACCAAGGAATTCAGGCGCTGGCATAATGGCAGTAGGGAGGATGAATCTGACCATGCAACCTTATTCTGCGACGGCAATCCGGGGGTAGGGAAGAGCTACATCACGTAAGGGAGTGTGAATCCTTGTTGAAAATTGGGTAAGGTGTTGCTGACGAGTTATGATGACAGCTCCCCAGTCATAGATAAGTTATGCGACGAGGCCGTGAAGGAAGACACTGCAGTTACCTGCTTTTACTTCGACTTTGCTGCCCGGAATGAGCAGTCGCCAATAAATATGCTCGGCTCCCTCCTGCGACAGCTCGTTAGCGGATTAGGGGGAATTCCAGAATCGGTAATCCGGGATTTTCGTGATCAGCAAAGGGTTATCGGGGGTAGAAGGCTACTGGTTTCTGGGATATTGGAGATGTTCCAGGTCATCGCAGCCACAAAGCGCACGTTTATATGTGTTGACGCCCTTGACGAATGTGTGCCAGAGCATCGGATGGTCGTCCTTGAATCATTAGGACAGATTCTGAGGGGTTTACCAAATACCCGCATATTCATGACCGGGCGGTCACATGTCCGGAGCGAGGTTGAGAGAAGATTGGATGAAGCAGCTGCCTTCATATCAATACGGCCTACGGAGGATGGTTTCGTTAGATATCTCCGTGAGAAACTCAGAAATGACACTGCTCCAGATACAATGAACCGCACGTTGGAGGCAGCTATTATGAAGAGCATTCCCGATTTAAGCTCGGAAACGTACGTAGAAAATGTGCAATGCCAGAGCCTCGCCATATCGATTAGCTAACACATTTGAATTTAGATTCCTACTGGCTTCTATCTATATCGATGCAATTCTGCAAGAAACTACTATCGCTCGCCGAGGAAGAAGGCTCAAGTCATTGAAAGATGGGGCAGGGTTAGGGGGTGCATATGGTGCGACTCTGGAGCGGATAAAGGCTCAGGGCGGGGAAAAGACGAAACTTGCGATGGCCACTCTCACATGGATCTGCTACGCAGAACGGCCGTTACTAGTAGATGAGTTGTGCCATGCGCTGGCAGTAGAGATAGGAGCAACAGATTTTGATCCTGAAAATGCACCTTCGATAGGTGCATTGCTAGGTTGCTGCCAAGGCCTTATCATGGTCGATAAGGAAGCTACGACTGTGCGGTTAATCCACTTTACGGTCCAGGAGTATCTTTGTGCTCAACCAGACCTCTTCAGTAGGCCTCACTCGACAATTGCCCAAGCCTGCTTAACCTATCTTAACTCGCAACTGGTCAAGAACCTCTCACCCGATCCTCTCCTAGTCCGCCGGAATGTGCCATTCCTCAAATACTGTTCGAGGTACTGGGGAACCCACGCCAACAAGGATCTCTCAGAGCATGTAAGAACCCTTGCATTAAACCTCTTGAACCAGTACAAGAGCCATGTATCCGCTGTATCGCTTTTGAAGCAAACACTACATCCCAATTATATCGAGCTCATTAGCGCATCTGCTCTTTTTTCTGGATTACACTGCGTCTGTTTCTTCGGGATTGCTGAGCTTGTGACAACAATGATAAATGTGAAAGGTTGCGATATCAACCAGAGAGATTGTGTAGGTCGCACATCGCTTTCATGGGCGGCGGGAAAAGGACATGAAGGAATAGTAGAGATACTTCTGGGGCAAGAAGATGTCGACCCCAATCGCCCGGACAAGCATGATCGGACACCACTCGCGTGGGCTGTTTTTGAAGGTCATGAAGCGGTGGCTAAACTTCTCCTTGGACGGGAAGATGTCGATCCCAATTGCCCAGATATATATTATCAAACACCACTTCGGGCTGCTGTCCTTTGTGGACATAAAGGACTGGTCAGGCTGCTACTGGGCCGGAGAGATGTTGACCCCAATCACCCAGATGATGCTGATCGAACACCGCTCGGGATTGCTGCATTTTTCGGACATAAAGGAGCAGCAAAATTGCTCCTGGAGCGAGAAGATGTGGACCCCAGTAGGGGGGATAACCAAGGCAATACGCCACTCTCGGTGGCCGCTTATGAAGGGCATAGAGGAGTTGTGAAGCTACTACTAGACAGGAAAGATGTCGACCCCAATTGCCCAGACAAAGAAGGTTGGACACCACTCGCATCTGCTGCTGTCAAGGGACACGAAGGAGTGGTCAAGCTGCTGCTAGAACAGGAAAATGTAGACCCCAATCGCCAAAATAAGTATGGTCGAACACCACTCGGGACTGCTGCTTTTTTAGGATATGAAGGAGTGGCAAAATTGCTACTAGAGCGAGAAGATGTCGACCCAGATAGGCCAGATAAGCAAAACGCTACACCACTCTTGTTAGCCGCCTATAACGGACGTGGAAGGGTTGTGCAGCTACTACTGGACCGGAAAGGTGTTGACCCCAATCGCTCAGACAGGGAAGGTTGGACACCGCTCGGGTCCGCTGCTGTTCAGGGACACGAGGGGGTGGTAAAACTACTGCTGGAACAAGGGAATGTCGACCCAGATCGCCAAAATAAGTATGGTCTCCCACCACTCTTCTATGCTACTAGGCAGAGACATGGAGAAGTGGTGCAGCTACTACAAGCCCGGATGTCTATCCAAAGCGGAGATGCTCAGACTCCCCACCACCTGCGGGCCAACTAAAATGAAGCAGAAGCTCAGGGTATACAATTAATTACATTCAAACCGGTTACGTTTCGTCCATTTCGGGTTCCAGCCCTGCCCAGCCTCCGGAAGCCTTTGATACGCTGTTGATGGTACTGCCGTCTCCTCCCTTTTTCCCTTCTGTGCCCTTTCCATCTCTTGTATAACATGAACTCGAAAATTTGCTGGCTATTATTTGCGGAAATTCCACTTGTAAGTAGACATGTACCCCTCTGAAATTTTCGGATATTTGCTAACCCATCGCCTATGTATCAAGGCTCAAGGGTTTCTGCTCGTTGTGTTCAGTGAACAGCACCTGGGGGCCGTTTCGTCGGTTAGCCTGCACTACCATACCCCACTCCCGCTCCCCATCTTGCGGATCCCGCGCTACAAAATCTCCTTCTCTACTTTTCCTTATGTGTTTATATTTTTCTTGTTTCCCCCGGATAACACTAGATGGATAGATGGACGCATAAATAAAATGGATTTAGACCATTCCCTCTGATAGCAGAGGACCTAGTGGAGGCTTTCCCGCAGCTCCAGTGAAAAATAAAATGGCCTCTAAACGTTGTGATTCCGAGATACCATATCCCGGACGAATCAGCTCTGGATCCACTCACCTGCACCCCCAAAATACCAACCCCCCGACCGAACTCCTTCCGAACTACAACTTTCCTCATCCCATCCCCCCGGTAGGTTATCTCGGATCCATGCGGCGCCCAAGCTGAACCATTGAATTAGCGAGAAGGCAACAAACTAAAGAAGATCTGCAATTGCCTCTCGAGCCCACCGCGGCTGCTGCACTGGGAGTTCTGGCTGCATGGGAGTTGCGGTTACCGATATTTGTACATTACGGCGACGATCTGTGGTACCTTGTTCTAGAGCAGGAGACTCCTAGAAAGTAGCGGAAATCTGGATGGGGTTGTCATAAGTTTTCCCACCAACCGCGACTAGCATCACCACTACGATCCCACTACCACACCACGTTGAAGTCTCCGTAAACAGCAGATAGTGTACAATGCTGTAGATTTTTGGCTTATAGTACCCGATGTCTTATATAAGTCCCCAATGCCACACTTATGCACCCATCCTCCCCGTATTGAATCGCTTTCGGAAACTCATTTGCCCTGAACCACCAGTACCGCCAACCCGGCCAACTTATTCTGATACAGTTGACTATAACGCAACATATTACCCCAAGCTATCGTACTGGAATCCATAGATCGCAAGGTGCGTGAACTCCCTACGTTTACTTTTCTCTTCGGGCATGGAGGAGGGCGGCATGAGTTAACGATGGCCCCGTTGGGTCGGCCCATGGGAGTACGGTAAGGTAAGAAAATCTGGAGAGTAGATTGGAAGATTAAACAATGATTGAAACAAGTTCTGGCTTACTATGGTGTTTATTAATAGCATCTGTCTACAACGAGGAGTGAATACCGTAGACGATGTCAGCACAGTACTGGAGTTGGTAATAGGAAATACCCGTCGGGCCTGTCAATGGCGACGAGAGGCTACGACAGTTGCGAGCGATCAAGCCAATAGGGATGATAAGTCTTATGCGCCTCTCGGGAATTGATTGATGAGATTGCTCCTGACTGAGCACGCTGATAGACAATAGGAGTAGCGGGAAACCATGAATGAAGTGGTTGAGTACTAAGGGTGACTTCGGCAAGGTAAGGAGATTTATCTTAAATCCATATCCTACCAAATCGAGTGTGCCCTATGAATGCGATATAGCTGTAGGCTTGCGTCTGGCTTATGTAAATTGCCATGGTCCACGCTTACCCTCCCATGAAAACGCTAATTGGTAGTCCCGGGGGGTTATCTCGTTGTTCCCACTAGTGGTCATGACAATTCCTCCAGAGAACACCAATAGTTGAAGGTGGGGTCCGGTTCGTTGGATAATACAAGCCAAACCACCGCATCCAACCAAGACCCCAGGTTAACCGAACCAAATGGCGCTTGGAAAACTTGGTTTGTGGGGAGGGAGTGTAGTTTGGATCTCCGGGCGGACGGTCGGTTGGGCCCGGGTGAATCTTAACGTTGGAATATTGTCCCTGAGTTTGAGATCTCATACCGCTAGATAATTCTTGTCAGGTCTTTCCGAACATTCCTCATACCTTACTTCTTGTTCGAAACCATTACCTCCTGTTTTCTCCTTACTGTTTCCTCCTCTTCTCCTTGCAGGTAAAATTTCTCTTTTGTTGCTTTCTTGTTTCAGTGGGATAAAATTTTCTCTCCCCTTACTGGAGATGAAAACTTTTCATCCACATAGGCATGGTATCGGAGGAAGAACATCTTTTGTTAAAAGGTCCTCACCATCTAATTAGAAATGATATGCGAACTTGAACCTCTCAACAATTGCGTTTTAAAGTGAATTACAGTCTACCTATTTATTGTTCCTACGATCTATCTTCATCGCTGCCCTTCATTATCAATTCTTTATTGTCTTTTATTCTTCACTTAACACCGCAAGTAAAAGTCGAGGACTAGTTGCGCCGTTGGATGTGCCGCTCGTCCTATTGCTAGGAATTTCGCCTTTGTGCCTAACATGATTGACAGGTTGAGCTAAGGCTCTGTTTGATAGGTTACAGTTTAAATATATCGTAATAAAAGTGGAAAATGGCATATATTCCAAAATAAATTTTCACAATATTTCAAAAGAGCCTCTACCGTATCTAACTTCCTGCATATCTTTGGTGATAAAAGAGGCAACATCATTTTTAAAAGAACCTATAGAAAACCTTTGTCTACTAACCCTGAATCAATACTTTTGAAACACAATATTTTTCACCATAGATATTATGAAGAGATTACTTCACAATCTATCCGAACAAACATGACCCTAAATAAAGAGCTATAGCTCCGGATATTTATACTGAAAAAGAGATAATAAGTGGCATCCTAGGAAGGGCCTAACTTAATATGTAACAAAAGGTGCACTAGTGCATTAAGTTTCCCACCATAAACTAGTTAGGGTAGCTTAGTGCCAACCTTGAGAGCAACAACAATACTTGGCGATTCATAAAGTATTCAGATCATGCTCCGTATCTCTTACAACCCCAGTCATTGAAATTTCACCGCCAGGTAACTTGTCATTTTCCCGGGTTTGACCAACCAGCATCCTTGATTTTTTCATCACGATTGCTTCAAGTCTTTATTCTACAGAACCTCGCTTGGGATAATTTTCATGAATAAACTTGTTCTTTCATCCCCTTTGATCATCTATATCTTTATTTCTCAATACTATCTACTGTGCTGTACACTTCGGTTATGGCAAAGAAGACAAATTCGAAACCATCGTTGGCACAAATTGCACGGTCGGCTGATGTCCTAACGAGGGCAGTGGAGGTCTTTCGCTCTGAGGGCGGAGATTTCACAGTTGAGGCACCATGTTTAGGTACTTTCTGCTTGCTTGGCTTTGGCTGAGAAGCAGTGGGCGAGGTATCATGGTGTGGAGATGGCGGTTTGTGTTGTGTGCGGGGGGGCTCACAATTCACAGAATTGTTAGCTAGGATTTAGTCAGAAGATAGAGTTTGTGGGTGAGGATGACGTTGCCCCGTTCACAGTTGAGGAGGAGGAGATTGGGGTGGCATCTTCGGTGGCTTCTTCGGAGATGGCAGAAGATGACATGTCAGTGGCTGAGGAGGAGGTGGCTGAGGTAGCGTCCTCCATTGCGGCGGTAGAGGCGCCTGGCCCCCCAAGGGGCGAGCCCTCCGTTGCTTGGGCTTTAGAAGAGGGAAAGAGGAAGAGGAGGATGAGAGAACGCCAGCAATGGTTGGCAAGGAGGAGAGAGGAGTTGGATGCGGTCCGGAGGGGTATGGTAGTGTTCCGGGCTGGGAGTTTTGTAAGCGGCGGGAGGAAAAATCCTGTGGGAGCTTATAAGACAGGATGGGGATGAGAATGTTGTGGTTGTGCCGATGGGTCCTAGGATGGGTTCGCCGGGCATGGGTAGAGGATTGGGGCAGGTAGGCGGGGCGGTTAGGGGCCCTGGGGGGAATTTGTATGAGAGAGTAGATGTGGTAGGTGGGGTTCCTAGGGGTCCCGAGGGTGGTGTAGGAGGGATGTGTAGGGCTTTTGGATGTGGGAGGAGGTATGAAGTGGGAGGAAATTGTCATTTGAGGAGGCAGGGATATGATTTTGTTATTTTTGTTTTGGGTATTTCCCGTGCGTGGGCTAAGTGAGGTTGGTGGATGGTTGGTTTTCTTTTATCAGGGGGTGCTGCTAGGAGGCGCAGGTTGGGGTGACCCTTCCGGGGCATCTGACATTATCTCAGGTTGTTGCAATCGGCTCTTGGTGGAATATCTTGGTAGGGGAAGGTCGCTTGCAGTAACCCGACCATGGATTCTTAGGGGTGTCCTCGACTGGTTAGATGGTTATTGCAGAAGACTCGCTTTTAGCGAACAGAAAACCACTGGTAACCATTATTAGCTAGCATCCTCCGTCTCCGTTACAACTCTGGTCATTGAAATTTATTTCCTAATCAGGAAAGACTCAACACCAGAGAAACTATCACCACTTTTCGGGTCCAGCACCCTACCCCTTGGGGGATGCTGGCCATCACTTTTATCACTTCCCTGCCTTCGGGCATCATCTTTACAGTTCTCTCGTGAGGTCTACCCTCAAGACCACTCCTCCTACCCCATTTCAGCATCTGAGGATGTTGTTTCTCCACACTTCCCCGCTTTTGTTTCGCACCGCGCTTAACATTTGCGCGGTCGGGTATGCCCATTCTTGTTTCTTCAGACGGCTGGGAATACAGTTTGCGGTAAGCGGAAACCTGGGAATCCCCTCAGGGGTTTTTCCAACAGGCCACGGTCGATTTCGCCACTTCCCTTCCCTTCATACATCCTGGTGGTCGTATCCATCCCACTTAGTGACGCTTCCTCCCAGAGAATACAGGGACTACATGAGAGAAGCGGTAATAAACCTAGATGTGTGAGGGTGTTTGAGGACCGCCTAGAAGGACACGAACAGGTTTCCGATGGTTGGATCACGCCTGGGTCTACCCCTCCTCTCCTCTCCCACATGGGATCGGCTGGCACCCTACAGCCCCCCCTTCCTCCACCTTGGTTCCGTCACTTCAACACGGTTCCTCCCTCCCTCTGCCGGCTCGCCTGGCCTGGGGATTCTCTGGCTAGTACCCTACTACCTTCCTCCTCCTCCTGGCTTGCACTCTAAACAACTGCTACCGGCTGGCACCCTACTGCCTCTTTTGACACCCCGCTGGCATCATACTGCCGCTTATCTTGCTTGCCAAGAGGGTTGGGGTCCCTGATTTGACCTGCCACACACCTCTGCCGCCTGCATTGGTCTACTACTCTCTTGCCTTCCCCTGGCACCTCCTTTTCGGTACATCCAGGACCATTAGTTCTGGCTAGTTCTGGTTCAAGGGCGTGGATGCAGCTAGGGTTGGATCTGGGGGGTTGTTTTTCACCTGTAGGGTTTTAGGGGTTCGCTGTCGGGTTGTTTCTTTTGGATTTCAGGGCGTTCTTGTAGCGGTTTATTCGTTCGTGACTGGTGAGAGGTAGCTTTTGGGGGTTAGCTTTTATACCACTTGAGAGTTTTCTGACAGCTCAGGAGGGCCTGGCCTAGGTGGGGGTTTTTGAGGTTTCATAGCGCAAGCTGCACATTCCTTCTTTGTACCGCTTAAATCAAATGAAAAACGGAGGGAAAAAAAAAA
>QLOI01006189.1:0-11694 GCA_003313605.1 Tuber umbilicatum
GGGCATAGCGGGTGGGCGGGAGGTATAGATCGCTGAAGGATTGCGTGGGCTTATTGGAATTCTTTTTGATAGCTTGATACTCGCTATACAGTCTAAGATGTAATACCGTGGTCCGGCTTCCTGGAACTTGAGCCCTCCCAATGTCTGCAAGGCACTTGTGACGAGGTTGGTGTCGTTGGTTCCTCCATGTTCAGAATAAATGTGTAAGTCGGCGGTGTTGGCCTAGGTGCTTATCAAGTTGGCTTCTGCATCCGCTCGGGCCGGTGATTTCCTCACTGTCCTTTTATATCCACCGTTGTCAACAGCCTAGCGGAGCAGTGCACGGCATCGGGTGCTTGCTAGAGGGTTGACATCAGCTCCCCCACTGCCCTTCCTAGTCGCCTAGGGAACTAGTGTTCGGTAATCCTTCCCTTCTACCAAGTCAGGGCCGACACCGGCTGTCCGGCAACATCTCCACTTCCCTTTCATGCCCGCTGACAACATCCCAGCAGGGTGCCCAGCCTCAGTTGTCCGCCAGGTTGAGGCCCACATCAGCTCGGGTCAGCAGCGCCTTCGCCACGCTTTCACACCCACACCCAGCCGCCAGTTCAAAATTGTGCGGCGGTTGAAATCTCCCCGACCAACTCCGTAGTCTCCCGTTTTGCACGGCGAAGCTACAAGTCTGTGGATGTTCGAGAATGGTGCGTGGGGCAGTCTGCCAATCCCACTAATAGACAAGCTTTATGATTGCCTTGCCACCCATGTCGCTCCTTGCCCCGCAGCCTCTTCTCGAGCAAACAAAGGCTTTAACGGAGCTTCCTCCCCCTCTACTCAACCCAAGATTATTGGCTTCCCTTCGGGCCGGAGTGCCACACAATTGGGCGAACTCAGTAAATGACGGGGAAGACAGCGGTATGTGTATTTGACAAATGACATTAGTAGAGACGCAATCAACTAGCCAGAGCCCGGCACTTACGACACTTCTATCCCCGGAACCGGAAGTCACTAGAATCCACCCACCGCCAGTCTCCAGTATTCTTTTCATGAGCTACCACGCACCCCTTGCGCTATGGATTGTAGGGGGTTGCCTAAGTGGTAAAGATGTTAGTTTTCGGAGGAGAGGGAGAGCGAGTGACATTTGATGTCAGCCGGACAGGCTGCGGAAGGCATACTCGATGAAAAGCTGCTTCTATCTAAGCTACTCACTTGCGATTTCTATTGCGATTCAGTGTGCGAGAGTTGCGCGATTGGCATCATCGGTCGCCGGAGCTGGTTCGGGAGAGTTGTGGCCGACAACTGACTTGTGAGGTAATATTGGTCATCAGACTCATCACAGGTGCTCACTCGGTCGCCAGCCGACCAAGTCCAGTTTGGTTGCTGAAAACAATACAAGATACAAGTTCAAGTTTCAGGATGCGATAATCGTCTTGCCTCATCAGCAAGATAAGGGCCCTTTTATCTCCCCATTCCCCCACCCACACCATTTCCCCCTCCCCACCGCCGCCCACCCGACCAGCAATGGGATTCCAAGCGAATCGTAATCGCCGGAAGCATGCCGTAGGTCACCCGTGTGTATGCAGCAACCCAGCTGGAAGATTTCTTGATCAGTCTCCTACCATTACTAATTGCCTGCCCTAGCTGTATCCAACTGACACTAAGATCAATTTCTCCCCGGATTCACACTGCTTTGGGCTCAGCTCGTTCAGTGGGCGGCGTAAGCGCGGGGAAACAAAAAAAACACGAGCATAGCTGGGGAAGAAGGGCTATGTGAAAGCTACCATGGCAATATTGATATCCGCTGACCTTGGTGGACGCATTTAGGCTGCGGAAAATCGCCGGTGAGTATCCGATCGTGAATTAATTCGAGCATTTTCTTGTTTGTTCCTTGTCTCTCTCCATATCTCATTGCCCTTGTATGGGATCAGGGTATGAGAACATGCTGTCCGGAGGCGCTAGCGATTGAGGGATGTCAAGAGTGCGGGGTGTGTGTGGTCGCTGGGCTCGGCGGTATTCAAGAAGTGCTCGACCGCATGTTCCGCACAAAAGGTAGAGGGAATCTGGGAGATGCCGGGAAGTGGATGGGGGAGCCTAATGAAAGCACTAAAGGGTGAAGCAGTGAGGGCGAACTCGCTATAGGTAAAACATTAGTAAACGGACGATCCATGAGGGTGACAGCTAGCGCAGACCACAAGATACGTATGTCTCCGAATGGCTAACAGCTTTGAAACAACAGACTCTAGCGAAACGTACTGTCCAAATAAATCATGATCCTCCGAGATCTGTAGAGCCTCTGCCCAATGATAAATGACATGTATGGAGAAATAGATTGTGGCAGTTACCCCGCGGCAATGGTATAGGGTGCGAGATGTGATACAAGACACATGATGCTAATGGCAGCGGGTACTAATAAACCTAAGGCCGGTATCTTATGCCTGCCCTATGTATGTGAAAAAACGATTTACTGCCCCACCCCACCCACCACACACCTAATTGGCAATCCAGCAGTTCAAGAACTACTAGCAATATTGGATAACAGTGTGGGGATTTTCGTAGTCTTATTCTAGGAGACGGATAACTTAGGGGGAAACATTTTAGCTGACATGACATTCTTCCCCCCAAGATGTGATGATATCTGTTTTGAGACATCGTTCGCTCCGTGGAGCCATAGGGTATCATAGAGCAGCAATGCACATGTAGTAGTAGAGGAAAGAGCGGGGCGAGTCGGAGCACCCATGATCGCTCAGCCAAGTGGTCGCCAGTAATTGTTAAATCATTTCCTGTTCCACCGTTGGGTTCATCGGAATGCATTCGGATACTACCCCATCTCTTCTACATATTGCTGGCGCAGGGGCCTAACCTATTCCCAACCGCTACATACAGTGTAGGAAGCTTCACAGCAGTGCGAGCGTAGGGTCAGCTTCTCATTATCTAGGGATCTTTAAGTAGGATGCTTATTCTAGTCGCTAAAACTACGTTTTCTTTGCAAGTTGAGTGCCCGCAACTCCACTCGTGTCTCCCACACTGCGCCCTTCCCGAAAATCACAATTCCCGTATGTACTGTACCCCCATGTCCAACCTAACCTCAAACCCAATTCACTCTATCTTCTCCAAACCCCCCCAAGAAAGGGTACATAGTTCTTGGACGCAACGGTAGCGCATTGCCGATTAGTTACGACGATTCATTGTGCCCTGGGGCAATACAGGAGTACAGTACTGTGCAGTACCGCACTCCAGCGTCGAAAGAGAAAAAAAGGCAATTCTAATCTGCATTTCCCATGTCAACACTCTGATGAATTATTACATAAATACATGTACAGGAAGCCAAGAATCTAAGGGCTCAGACCCGGGTTCCGTTCCGTCAGTTAAACCGATGCCAGTCTAGTGTGGGCAGTTCCGGCGGAGAACCAGTGGCTCTCATTTCCAGCACTAGGAATTGTTGGATGCGTACAGAAAATGATGCATAATTTGAAATTTACTGATTTCGGACGTACACACGTGACTAAAATGTGCACGGGTGCGAACAAGATATTGATATGCTACTCGTAGTGAATGAACGTTATTACGTGGTTGTGGTAGTTGGGGGTGGTTTGGTCTGTTAAAAAGTGGTGGATAATGTCGATTCAGTTGCTGTCGCAGCGCGGTCCCCGCAACACCGCTCCAGATTGCGGTATTTCAGGTAGGGTGGGGTAGGACAGGTCAGGAACTAGGAATCGGACGTGTCTGCCATTTACAAGAGAGGTTGCTCGACTGCTCCAAATTTTTGCTCGTAAGGCGCGAGTTCGCCTCAGTTACAATCATTCACCGGTCATGAAATGGGTACAGTACCGGGTATCGACTATTACCGGTAGGGGTGTTGAGGCACTTCTTAAATTTGCATCCTCATTAGTATCTGCAGTAGATAATGCCTATCCCGTAACACAAAATCAAGACATAACTCCCGCGTCTTTCAAGCATTTAACTTCGCGCCGATTGGACATCATCTTGCATAGGTGCTCGGGTGTGATATCTATTGGTTGGTTCCCAAGATAGACGGTATCCGCCGATTTGATGGAAGTAAAGTGCAGAAGGTCCGCCGTAATTGAAACAAGCAGTGCGGGGGAGTTCTGCCCAAGAGCTCCAAGCATACCATTTTGCGCTCTCAAGAAAAGGGTAGTCTCCAGGCCCCCCAACCCTTCGATTTCTTCCTTCCCTCTTCACTTCTTTAGAAATTATCCTTCCGAGTATCAAAGAATACATTCAACTTCTACGTCGACTACCACCAGTGCTCTGAGCGCAACATCTTGCAGCACAAGAATCAACCGACAAGATGAGCAACCAGAAATTAGGCATTCCTTTTGAAGACATTTCTTCACCCCAAAAGTATGTTTCGAGATATCCCATGTATAGATTTATCTTTAAAATCGCTGTTCTCGGTAGCTATACTCCCAGCTCGGCAGCCGACTCCCGTAACATCACGAATTCTGGTAATATCACGAGCTCCGGTAACGCCAACTCCTTCAACACCACCACCAACAACTACTACGGCGATATGAACTCGCCCGGGAACTACGCCGAAATTCTGCAATGCCTATACACGTCTGCATACGAGTCGCACCGAAATCGTGTACGCGAGCCAGTCGAGGGGACATGCACCTGGGTTACCAAACATCCAAAGTATGAGGACTGGCTGGGAAAGAAAACATCTGGTCTCCTCTGGTTATCAGCAGACCCGGGTTGCGGAAAGTCCGTAATCGCTTCATTCCTCTTGAGCCATCTCAAAACCCAAACCGATGCCATAGTTTGCTATTTCTTTTTCAAGGACGACAGCCTGGAACAGAGGAGCGCATTACTTGCCCTTCGCGCAATACTACATCAGCTTTTTGTCCAGAGAGAGTCCCTCTGCGTATATGCTGCGAAAGAATTTAGGGTTAAAGGGAAGAAGTTCGCGGAAGAGTTGGATACATTGTGGAATATTTTAGTGAAGGCGGTAGCTGAGGGAGGGTGCGGCAATGTAATTTGTGTGCTTGATGCCTTGGACGAGTGCGAGGAAGTGACCCTAGCTCCGTTGGTCCGCCATGTAGCCTGCTTCCCTGGCTTGCAACAGGCTTCCGATACACCTTTGAAATTCCTCGTCACAGCCCGGCCGTACCACAAGATAGAGAGGGGGCTTGGCTCATTTGCAACGACGATCCGGCTGAAAGGGGAGGACGAAGTCAACGCTATATCTACTGATGTCAATCGCGTCATAGATGATGGTATCGAGAACCTAGAGTTATACTGGGGACAAGCTGGGGAGCTAGAATATTTGCGAAATCTCCTGAAATCTTCCGCTGATCGGACATTCCTTTGGATTTCTCTCGTCCTCGAGATCTTGAAGGATAGTGAGGATGATTCGGTAGAGGAGTTTACTAACATCGTCTCCACTGCGCCGCGCGATATAACGGAATTTTACACCAAGATTCTCAACAAAAGCAGATACCCGAACAAAGCCCGAAAAATCCTTAATATTGTGGTAGCTGCTGCAAGGCCTCTTACACTTCAAGAAATGAACGCGGCATTCAAAATCAAGAGGGGGCACAAGTCAATCAAGGACATTGGAGACCTCCCTGCTGGTTTCGAAAAGTCAGTGAAAAACTGGTGCGGGCTTTTCGTGCGGGTTATCGATTCAAAAATCTACCTCGTTCACCAGACCGCGAGGGATTTTCTGATTAAGGGATCTTTATCGGGTCAGGGAAATTGGCAGTACTCCCTGTGCTCCGTGGATTCTAACTTCTTATTGGCTGACATTTGCATCTGCTATCTATCGCTGGAGGACTTCAAAAAGGACCCATTGGAAATAAACTATCACCTCCCTCGTTGGCATGCGCGAATTGCTGGTTATATAAAGAAGTATCCCCTTCTCAATTACGCAGCTACTCATTGGGCAGACCACTTCCGAGATTCGCAGAGCCGACAGGTGGAATTATTCGAATTTACACGTCTGATTTGTGAGCGCGGGTCCGAAAGGTTTTTGACATGGCTTAAGGTATACTGGGGGAACAGGAACCAGTTTGATCTTTTCCCGAACGATTTTACACATTTGATGATTGCATCATGGCTTGGCCAGGGGGCGGTCGTTGAGCAACTATTGCAGGAGGAAAGAGATATCCATGCGCGATCCGAACTATATGGCACCGCATTGACGGTAGCAGCTCTTCGGGAAGAGAAGGATATAGCCAGAATGCTAGTGCAGAGCAACGTCAAAGCCTATATATATGGGGAGGAGTATAACATTTCATATGTGAAGAGAACCCTTCGCCTAGGTGGTTGGAGCATAGCTAACTGTGGATTTATCTCGTTTCACAGACCGTACGTGAATTTACTGTTCTCAATGGGAAATAGAGCTAATTCTAGAGGTGTTTTGGGTCACAGAAGGCAAGTAGAGGTCCCTGATCACGCCTCCGTCGCACCGTTATATTGTTGATGCTGAAGCTTAAGAGCTATAGAGAGTAAGTCAACTTCATTGGGGAGCTTGGGCAACCCTCATCACTAACTCCGGATCGACTCATGGGTATAGAGTGTAAGTTAGCATTTTGAACGCCGCTGGATAACAGAATAATGTTTGCTGATTTGAGGGGAGATTCAGAAGGTAGGTGACTCGGTATATGGCCCAGACGACAAAAGTGATAACTAATTGCGGAGCCGTGGACTGGCGTAGCTTGTGCGTAACTGAATCCAGCAAACCCATGGTGCGGGGCGATTGTTGACACCAGCTCGGGATATGGTGTAGCATGTAAGAGGACAAAATCAGGGGTGGTTCTAGGACGATACAGCTACTGACCCCGGCTTCGCTGAGTATTGTAGGACGTAAGTGAGCAAGCTAAACCACTGTTCTGAGGCAGGAAAATTGCTGACCTCTGGCCCACTGAGCGGTGTAGGACGTAAGTGAACAGGATCAACCACGGGTCTGGGGCGAGAAAATCTCTAACCTCTGGCTCGCTATGTTGCAGTGGGTACGTGAGCAGGATCAGCCACGGCTCTGGACGAGAAAATTGCTGACCTCTGGCTCGTTGAGTATTGTAGGATGTAAGTAAACAGGACCAACCACGGTTCCGGGACGAGAAAATTGCTGACCTCCGGCTCGCTGGTTGTGGCAGTCGGTAAGTGAACAGGACCAACCACGGTTCCGGAACGAGAAAATTGCTGACCTCTGGCTCGTTGAGTATTGTAGGATGTAAGTGAACAGGACCAGCCACGGTTCTGGGATGAGAAAATTGCTGACCTCCGGCTCGCTGGTTGTGGCAGTCGGTAAGTGAACAGGATCAACCACGGCTCTGGGGTGAGAAAATTGCTAACCTCCGGCTCGCTGATTGTGGCAGTCGGTAAGTGAACATCACCAACCACAGTTCCAGGACGAGAAAATTGCTGACCTCTGGCCCACTGAGTGGTGTAGGGCGTAAGTGAACAGGACCAGCCACGGTTCTGGGATGAGGAAATTGCTGATCTCTGGCTCGTTGAGTATTGTAGGATGTAAGTAAACAGGACCAACCACAGTTCCAGGACGAGAAAATCGCTGACCTCTGGCTCGCCGAGTGTTGTAAATTAGGATGTAAGTGAACAGGCCAGCCGCCCTTCTAGGACTAGGCAATTTTTGATACCTGGCTTCTTGATTCGTTTAGGTGGTAAGCTGACTGACACCCACTTAATCCTTTCTTCTTTCCCCTTAACTGATGCATCTCTCCCGCCGTTATAGATAGTATGTGATCGATAAGACTTCGGGTCCCTGTTAATACTGTTAATTTCAGACTAACTTCACCTGTGATTCCCTCAACAGGCGGTAAGTACTCCCAGTTTCCAACTCGATTCTCCATCTCGTATCTCTTCCCAAAGCTAACCAATTCCTACTTGACCGTTTCAGTTTGTACGCATGCCTCTATCCCCTCTCCTGCCAGTTTTCCTTGATTCTTACTTACAATATGTTATAGCTTGTTAGTCAATCTTTTTTTTCCACTTCCCCTTCTCCCAGCAACGCTGAGTGTGCCTCACAACCATTTCAACGCAGGAAGTGAGTACTATGATTCCACTACTACCAACTCTATTAGCACAGAATATCTGTTAACTCTTCTCGTAGCCTGTATGTGATTCTAGTTTACTATCCTCACCCTTGTCGCAGATTACCATTGACTCCACGGCAGTTCTGTATCCCAGACACGCCAGATCCGCACACCTTACCTAACCAGGGCACGACTCCGTCATGAAGGGCTAGTCTAGTGAGCAGTGAGCATTGTGCCCTCGGTTTTTCTTTATTTAACAGATACCTTAGTCTCTTACTTACTACTTCATGGGATAAGCGTCTCCATTGGGCGATTGGTTTCAGACTCGTCATTCATTCAATTCGTCCACAAGCTGAAGCCCAATTTGTTTTTTGTTTTTTTGATACACTATGCCGCTCCGGGTCCTAAGGATTTGATTGATTGAGGGGTTGATGGCTGTATTAGGATATTGGAATTTTGGGGCTTGAATTGTACGCGGTTTATCGTGATAACGTTCTTCCGTACTCGCATCTTCAGAGTTAGATTGCTTCGCAACAGGACAACTCCCAACAGCCATAACGTGTGACTCAAGTACAGCCCATAAGGCTTAAAGTTTAGGACAAACCTGTTATTATTAAGAGAACTTGATAACCTAAAGGGTGATGCGAGCTCTAATATAACTAATTACCCACAACTACTCACTTCCCAATCACCCTCTAACTTTTAATATTATTCTATAAAGGTAGGCCCCCCCGAAATGAGCATGTAAAAACCCCCCAGAAAAACACCACACAGGACACCACAGTGCAAACCCATAAAACGAGTACCACCAATAATAACCAGCATACCAACAAACACAAAGCAGTCAAGAGCCTGATATCAAATTTCCAGCAGGTGGAACCCCACCCCTCGACCAAGCCAGTTATCAACCCAGGTGATTGGGCAAAGTGGTGTTCGTGCAATTTATCGCTTGCACAACCTTATAACATTAGGTACCGAAATGTGAAAGAGAAAACTCATCGTTTGCACTCCCTCCCTCTGCCCTATCTTCTCCCCGACGCCCACAACCGAGAATACAATACCCGGAAGCGGCCCGACCGGACTGTAAATACCTACTGCTTCCGAGTGATTGAGCATGATTCTGGCCACTTCGGGGACAAGGAATATTCAGCACGTGTATACACTCACGTAGATTTAAATCACTGGCGTATGCATCGGCGCCCTCTGCTTCCACGTGACTATACTAGCATGATACGCTATCCTCACCACCATTGCTTATGGCCTTGGGGGTAGAAAGGCTGCCAGGCGCAGAACTTGGAGCTGATCCGGAGTGAGCACTTATATCCTCGCACGAGCAGCTGTATCCAACCTGGTTATCAGAATCAAAGAGGGAGGAAACGGTCTGCGATGAGGAACCATCAGGATAAAGAGCGTCTAGAGAATCAGTAGTGGAGAAGAGTCCAGAAGGGAAAGTATGAGGGATTGAAGGTTCGCAATGATAGCGAAGTGGTGGGAGGAGAGATAGCGGGATTTATCGAATAATAGTTGCGGATGTGCGAGTGATATATTTACATTTAGGGATAGGAAACTGCCCAGCATCCATACTACTATCAATTCTCTAAGAATATCGGAATGTTTTCGATTCCCCTCAGTGCCCCGGCCTTTAAACCAGAAGATATCTTCAGACGCCACACCCCACGGCCAGGTATCTGGGGATATATGTGGAGTTTGAGGACATCTGCCGGTATCCAGGGATGTCAACTTCCCATTAACAAAGTACGCGCCGACCGCACGGCATATACGAACGACTCCCGACGCTGCCAAACATGCAGACTTCGGAAAAACCAGGTCAGTCTCACTTTGACCTGGCCTGGCCGTCTGCGAGCACTGGTTATTGGGCTGTAGGTGCAAGGCCATCTACAAATTAACCAAATTTCTTTCGACTCTCCTAAGATCTAGAGCCACTATGTGCGATACTGCTCTCCAAAAGAAAAACGTACCCTACCTAGACCACCTAGCAAGGCCCCTGCCCCATGCCCACAACCTAACCATGCCCTACCGCTCGCCCGCTAGGAGCGGACCCCGACCACCGGTGAGAACTAAACAAGAAATTATCGTGCTATGATAGCACCAACTGAGGTAGCTGACACCATAGCCTTACCACCACCGCTGCATGTCTAGAAATGTCAACTGGGGTAGGGCTACCCGCTATAGTAGTGAAAGTTTAGGATCTCCCAACACTTGAAAACTAGCATCCCCCCCTTTCTTCACAGAAAGGTGATGTATATAATGTGTTTTTTTATCAATTTGAGAAATTTGATGAAAGATATCGCCCAAGCATCAACTACTAATTGCTGCAACAAACGCTGGGCACGAAGGATAGTGGATGGCTCATCAGTCTGGGTATGGAGGCGGAAGCGGTAGAAGGCTCTCTGAGACAACCTATCTCTCTTCCTATTGTTTCCAACCAGGTTGAGCCTTCTTCCCCAATGCCATCCGGGTTCACCATAGGGAAACAGGAGAACATAATGGAGGAGCAGATAGGAGGCATGATTGGGGTAGATGAAGGAGAATCCCCCATTTGGTACCTCTCCATTCAATCGCTGTGCCAATACAATGTCACGGAATCCACCCTTACCATATTCCTCAGGCAGCATCATGGAAACTTCATCCGCCGTCGGAAGGTTCTCCCGTCGCATGTCTGCCCCAGACTCTACAATCAAACTCAACTGTGGATCCAGGATAATACGGAAGTTCTGCTCCTGCTCAGAAATCTGAGCAAACCTTTCTCTAGCTGTGCGATACAGCTGTATGAAAGGGCATGTCTCCTGCAACATCCTGGTGAGTGAGCTGATGAGAGGGCCGTCCAGATCCAGAGCTCTCGCGGATCGTACTTGTGCCGCATGGGCCGGATCATAGAGATAGATCTGAGAATATAGGGCATCACGACCACTAGGTGGCACCAGTGGTCCTTGTCTATGGTAGATCGCACCATGGATCTGGAAGAGTTGAAAACTTCCTCCAATCACTGTTGGGCGATCATCCATATTGTAGCTAATGAATGTAAATGCAAACTGGCTATTCCAGTGCCTCAGATCTTGCCTAAATGCCCTTGATGCCGGATCCAATCCCGTCATCAAGGAGTACAGAGGTTCTGGTAGTGGCTGCATTTTCTCAACCATAGCATCTCCACCTTTGCAACAGGACTCAAAGGTACCTGCTGCACGGTCTTTGGATGGTCATGGCAACTCAGCACGCCAGTGCAGGGCATTACAGCCACTGCATACAACATTCATCCGACCCAGATCACTCTTGGTCCAATGTGCCCGCTTCTCCAAAAATGCATGGAACACTCTAGTCTGCAGGGTGAGCGCTCCAGAGATATGTCCCGTTGCATTGATTGAAGGAGCTGGGCGTTGTTCTGGGTGTGCTTGGTGTCTTTGATCCCTCAGTGTAACCTAATAAAATAGTTGTTAGTTCTTTGCTTCACCAATTATTTTACTCTTCCGTCAAGTTGTCAACTTACCAAACATTCACGACAACTGCTGCGCAACACTCCTCCCAGTGTGCGATCAAATTCCCCCAGCCCTTTCTCCACCCGGCACCTCTCACAGCTCCGCAGCTCGATCGTATTTTCTAAAGTTGTTTGTTCACCGCATAGTTGTAACACGTCCCCTAGTGTTGTAAGAACACTGGTTAGGGAGCGCTGCGGTGTGGGTTAACG